>JAWZYT010000841.1:482500-510000 GCA_034508575.1 Petrolisthes manimaculis
ATGGCTGTCAGTCCAGTGTGCTTGGCCAATCACATAGTCACTACCTTCACTGTTGTAACACCATGTCATGATAAACATGGCTGTCAGTCCAGTGTGCTTGGCCAATCACATAGTCGCTACCTTCACTGTTGTAACACCATGTCATGATAAACATGGCTGTCAGTCCAGTGTGCTTTGCCAATCACATAGCAGCTACCTTCGCACCGCCAAATTTGAATGTTACGTGCGCGATAGTAAACATACGGATGCGCTATAGAGGATGAAGGTGAACTTTTCACACATGCGCGATAGTAACGAAACGCGAAGGTGGAACCCGCGATAGCGGAGGGATGACTGTACTGTATTTCTTCTTTATTCACTCATTTATATTATAATAGGATAAACCGGGTAAATATGTGTTAAATTTAATCACCATATATTAAAGGATTATGATATTTCTAGCGGAGGTACCCGGCATTGCCCGAGTAAGATGCACTCTGGAGTTTAGAAATAGTCAATATTAACTTTATATGTGAAAGCATTTCAGTCTTGTTGCGTTAGTTAAAAATATTCCGCGATCTCAGGCCACTTACCAGTTGCCATATCTACATAAAGACGATATAGTACATATGTCTTTTCAGCTTGAAGGCCTGAGACTGACTCAATTTCCAAATAGCCTTTTTGCATCAAACTACCAGGACCTAACCTGGGCAGACTACTGGGACCTAACCTGGGCAGATTACTGGGACCTAACCTGAGCAAACTACCTGGAACTAACCATGGTAAAGCACCAGGACCTGACCGGGGCTAAATACTGGGACCTAGCCGGATCTGGCAACAATTACACAAAACGGTAATTCTTTTAATAAATACCAAATATAATGGTCTTAGAATGGTGTAAATAAGCGGGTAATGAAGGTAGAAAAACTGTACACGACAACGGAAATTCTTTCAATATTTACCGTTTTGGGAGTGTAACCGGTTTTTTTAGCGAATTTTTATAGTAAATGACATATTTCTTACGTCGAGTAATGTCATACCAAAACCTTCAGCTAATAATATGGTTAGGTTAGGTTGGATTAGGTAGCGTTTGCTTACCTTTATCAATACCCAGTGGAATTATCGTGTGAAAAAATGTATTCTTTGTTATATATTTCAATTTTCAGATACAACATTTTTGTAAAGGAGGGTCGAACTGAGGTCAGGTGGATAGTGTTACCAGATCCCCTTGGCAACATTGTGAAAGGTCCAGCAGGCAGTTGTGTACAATACACCCAATACAGATGTTGTGTACAATACACCTGACTCACTCAATCAGGATACTTTTAGCTCCTATCAACAGGATCTATTATATTTTTAAAGGTCTCAAAGGACATTAAGTTAGGTCTCAAAGGTAGCAACAGTCTAGGTTAGGTTAGGTAGGTCAGGGCTGCGTTCAGGAAGGCAGTGCGGGTGAGGCGCGACACGCGGACACTTTGGGAGGTCTTCCTGAACGCTGTGGTACGCCGCGCGTGACGCGGAGATGGTTTGTAAACAAACCACAGTTGCCGACGACCTCAAGATGGCTCACGCAGCTCCCAACGACCCTCTTTTTGCTGTTCTTGCAACAGAGCTTATTGAGGAAGATCCCATATTAGAGGCAGCAATAGCAATAGTCACCATAGAAGAAGAGAGAGAAGAAAACAGATACCAGCAATGATAATTTTCCTGTAAATCACAAGAACCCACCATTACTGCATCCCTTGAATTTGATGTAACTTACTCTTTATATAATATAGTAACTCAAGTTATATGTTGACTGAACACAAAACCAGATCAAAGGTTGAATAAGAAGGCAGTAAAACAATTATTAAATCTAGTTCAATTATATAGGAACTTGTACTAGGCCATATATGGAGGTACAGTACTTGGTACTAAGATGGTAAAAGTAAATACCTGACTTAATTGTAATATTCCAGCTTTGTATATCCTGCCCTCTAGTTCATGCTGTTTTAATCTCCATGATATCATTTCTCAGTCCCAATTTTAGGGGACAGTCACAGTAGTGTTGGTAAATCTGAAGCATCTGATTCCTCCAAACTATTTCATGCAACGGGTCACCATTATTTTTGTTAATCTGGTCCTGTTTCCTGGCATACTCTGGAGAAATCAAGAAGCTCCAATGTACCAAAAATATACTACTCCCTTAACAGTACCAGCATTGCAGTATTTCAAGAAATTATACAGTATTTTCATTGGAGATGGTGTGTGTCAGTAAGTCGTGCCGAGTGGACGTGTGGACGTGAGCTCCGTGACTTGTTTACATAAATTCCCAGTGGTGAAGCACCAAGATTAGTGCTCGTTTGTGTCACCTGTGGCTTATTGCTTGTCGCTATGGTTGGGAATGAAACCACGCCGGACTTATCACACCTATGTTTGGAGTGTCTTAAGCCTGAGAAAGACAAAAATGGCAAGTGGTTAAGGTGTTTGAAATGCTCGGGATCAGCTCACTCGACTTGTTGCCGAATGGCGGGGTTGAAAGCGGAACCGCATGAAATAAACTGGATCTGTGATAAGTGTGCTCCTGGAATTAGAAATGAGTGCGCTGGAGGATATGAAAAATCTGTGAGTAGTGAAATAAGTGAAATGAAACAAGATATAATGGAAATGAAACTATTGTTGAAAAAGCTACCAGGAATGAGTGAATTGGCGCCGGAAGTGGTGGCCGATGTGAGCCGGGCGGTGAGGGGTGTGGTGGAGAGTGCAGTGGAGGCGTGTGGTGGTGGCAGTTGTGTTGATGATAAGGGAACGTGGGCTGAGGTGCTTACTAGAGGAAATAAGAGGAAAATGAAGCAACAACAAAAGAATCTCTTGATTGTAGAGTCAGGTGATAATGAGAATGCTACTGACAGAAAAGAGGAGGTAAGTCAGGCCCTTGATGAAGTTCAGATTTTGGATACAAAATTTACAAGTAAGGGGAAGATTGTTATGAATTTCGAAACAGAGCAAACTAGAAAACAGGCACAAGATAAACTTCAGGGATTAGGAGATTTTAAAATTTCTTATGGAAGGAAATTGTATCCAAAAATCATGGTCTGTAATGTGGGGAACGAGGAGAAAAGGGAAACAATAATTGAACATATTATTGAGAGGAATGAATATTTGGACTCCGTTGTAGGAATTAGAGACAAGATGAAGGTTATATTTGATAAGCCAGCTTCTGGAGGGACCACTCATTATGTTATCAAGTGTGATCCGGAAGTGCGGGGACTCATTTACAAGGCGGGCGATAAGGTGAATCTGAAATGGGGAAGGCACCATGTGTATGACAGATATTTAACCTTGATGTGTTACCATTGTTTAAAATTTGGCCACAAGAAAGACGCATGTCCTGTCAAAGGGAGGGGTGAAGCCCCTACGTGTTTCAAGTGTGCTGGTGGTCATGATGGACACTTGTGTAGGGTTAACGAGAGGAGGTGTGCAAACTGCCGTGCTGCTAAAAGACATGATGATCACAGTATCAGCGCTCTGAACTGTCCCATTTTTTCGGCTGAGCTCATGAAAATTAGGAGTAACACAGACCATGGGTACTGATGCCGTGGGGTTAAATTGTGGATTGTTAAATGTTCAGTCAGTTAGAAATAAGACACTAGAAATTAGAGATACAATAAATGAGAAACAACTGGATTTATATGGAATCACTGAAACTTGGTTGACCAATAGCGATACTGCTGTTATTGAGGAGATGACACCTCCAACACACACTTTTTTACACAACCCCAGGCAAGGTCGTGGGGGTGGTGTGGGTTTATTTATTTCAAACGCGATAAAGAAAATAAAAAAATGCAATCTTGGAGCAAAAAATACATTTGAAGTGTTGCAAGTGGATTGTGAAATTAATGGTAATAGAACGACGATTATAACTGTTTATAGACCACATGCAAGTGTCAGTGAATTTATTGAAGAGTTTCGATTATATTTAGAGGAAATTGATTTGGTCAGTACAAGTGTACTCATTTGGGGCGACTTTAATTTATGGCTAGACGATTTAGAGGCTCGGTATGTCCCTCTTTTTATTGAAACTTTGGCGACGTTCAACCTGGTGAATAAAGTTGATAAACCAACATCAGCGTGTGGACATATTATTGACCTGGTGTTAGCTGATATATCAAGTGAGATTGTCCGTGATCTTTGCGTGGCTGAAATGTGTTCCCTTTCGCCTGTGCATAAGTTCGTGATGTTCAAACTGGCTCTGGTGCAAAACTTGAAACAAATACAAACCATTAAATTCCGATCCAAGAGGAACTTTGAGTGTAATGTCTTGGTGTCGTATATTTGTGACAAAATGATTTCACAATATAGTGATCATTGTAATCATCAGTTACCAATGAAAGAAAAATGCATTGATTGTTTTTATGATTTGTATAACACCACAATTAAATGTGAATATGAAACTATGTGCCCTATGGTCATGAAAAAAGTAGTGATAAAAGATGATTCACCATGGTTCAATGAGGACATTCTGAAAGCAAAACGAGAAAAGAGAAAGAGGGAAAGACTGTGGTGTAAGTATCGGACGGAACAACGAAAAATCGACTATAATCAAGCTCGGAACTTTGAAAAGAGACTGATTACTGCGAGAAAACGAGAATTTTATAGTGACAAAATTTTGCAAGCTGGCCCTAATATCAATAAACTTTATAAAGTGCTAGACAAACTAACTGGAAACAAGAAGAAACACAAACTACCGCAGGGTTATTCTGATATTGAGCTAGCGAATGAATTTTTAGAGTTTTTTGATAACAAGATAAGGAGAATTACTTCTACTTTTTGTGATCACCGAGCAACGGTGACTGATGACATCCCTGTGGCTGCCGAAAGATTATCGTCTTTTCAAGTCGTGAGTGATTCGGAAGTGAGTGATGTTATCAAAAATACAAAATTCACATACTGTGCCAGTGACCCCATGCCCATGGGTTTAATCGCCAGTGGTGAAAATTTTGGCCGGCTGGTGTCTATCAATACTAATATGATAAATTTAAGTATTTCGAGCGGTGTTTTCCCAAAATCTGAAAAGACTGCAATTATTAAACCAATACTGAAGGGGAACTTGGACCCCCAAAGTTTAAGCTCCTTTCGTCCAGTATCAAATTTGACTTTCCAATCGAAAGTGCTTGAAGGTGTAATTTTAACACAACTTAACAGGCACTTGGACACTGTAGGGGCGATTCCCGACAACCAGTCTGCATATCGTTGTCTGTACTCGACTGAAACGGTGTTGTGCTCCGTGGTGAGTGACATGCGTGCTTTATTGGATGAAGGAAAGTGTGGACTGCTGTTTCTACTGGACTTGAGTGCTGCGTTTGATACAGTGGTGCACGATGTATTACTTCGAGTTTGTGCAAACGTAGGCGTGGAGGGTGCTGCTCTTTCGTACCTAAAGAGTTATCTTGATGGTAGGTCCTATTGTGTACAGATAGGTGACAAGTTTTCTGACTTGAGACCGTTAAAGAAGGGTGTGCCCCAGGGAAGTGTACTGGGCCCCGTATTATTCAGTTTGTATACAGCTGACCTAGCTGTGGTACTGGAAAGGCATAGAGTTAAATACAAATTATTCGCTGATGATACGCAGTTCTATATATCTGTGGCTAATGTACGCAATGCTGAAGATCAGTTAAGTGTGATATTGACGGATGTAAGGAGATGGATGAACTCGAGACAGTTGAAACTAAACGAGGACAAAAGTGAGTGCTTATTCGTGGGCCGTAAGTTGGACCAAGAGAGGATGAATGTTCAGACTCTAAGAATAAATAATGCTGACATTTTAGTGAGTGATGGTGTAAAGAACCTTGGGGTACTGTTAGACAGAGAACTATTAATGAAGGATCAAATAAGTCACACAGTAAAAGTAGCTGGATATCATCTGAGAAATATAGCATTCGTAAAGAAGTATTTGGATGAAGATTGTATGAAGAAATTGATCCATAATCATGTTCTCAGTAAAATTGATTATTGTAATTCATTATATTATGGTCTCCCAAACTACTTGTTAAGGAAACTACAGATTATTATGAACAGAGCTGCGAGGCTTATTAAGGGCAGATCGCGAAGAGACAGAATCACCCCTGAATTAATTCAACTACATTGGCTTCCGATCAAAGCAAGAATTGTGTATAAGCAGTGTGTGATGGTGCATCAATCGATCCGGTTTGGAAAGCCCAAGTACATGAGAGATTTGTTGATGGATTTCCGAAACGACTCAGACATGATCTTGCGTCATAGCAATGAAGAAAATCGACTACTAGAACCGAGGTTCCATAGAGAGGCCGGTCGCCGAGCATTTGTAAACAGTGCTCCAAGATTATATAACAGTCTACCTGCCAATGTTAAAGCGGCGGAGACTGCTGACATTTTCAAGAGAAGACTGAAGACTCATCTGTTCACTGCGGCATATGATTTGATTAACGAAGTGATAAAAGAAGAGTATAGTTGTTGATTTGTTGAGGGCTGCTTCGAGAGCCGCTTCATTGTGGCTGTAAGCATCCAGGATTATACACTCAAGTAACTCAAGTAAGTATTAAATGCAAACCATCTTTCCATGTAGAGGTTAATTCATTATATTGAAGAGCCTTGTTTAGGTTCAGTAGTTCAGTTTTCTCTAATGGAATACAGAGTATTTACATGAAATAATATAAGGACGGGGCTTTCCTAAAACCAGTGTGGTTTTAAATCGGTAAATTAATCATGGTAAATTGAAAGGTTACAGAGTCAACCCAACTGTCTGTAACAAGCTTCAAGGCAACTTTGCAATGCTGGTATTTTATTGGAGGGATTGAGGTGGAGTGTGATATCCTCATATCAGTCATTTTATTTGAACCCTACACCCTTTCAGGTGTCCAGAAGTTAAATGTAACACCTGTTGGGATGATAAATAAATTAAGTAATAAAAATTCCATATTTATTTTTCCTCTATATATATACCAATACATAGTGCTTGTCCTCTTCTTTCTTCAATTCTCTGCTTGTCCTCTCTGGCTTCCAGAATTCTTGATGCTTATTGAGGTCTTCTTCACTTTTGTCACTGCAGACCTGAAAGACATAGATTTCAGTTTAATTTCCCTTTGGTACAGATTGCATCCAGTGTGTCAATATCTACAGGCAGTGTTGCTTTACACAACCTTAAATACCAACCCCTCCCTCCCCAAGTGGTAGGTTGAGCTCCCTACCAACTGGGAGGCACTTTTGGACTGTAGAAAGCAACACTGCTTGTAGATATCTAAACCTTGGATATAATCTATATGAATCTTAAAGTTATCATGCTAGACAAGGTGTCCATAATTATGTGAACAGATTACCTTTCATGAACATGTAAAGTTATTCTGATAATTTATGGACACCCTGTATTATGCAGGTTCAATACAGATTGCCAGGAAAAGTAGACACCTAGACCAAGTAGCAATAATTATGACTTGATTTGAGGAGAGTGTTTGTCCATTCCAATAAATATGAGCAAAGATGAACTGTAATGAACATAAGTTTGTTCCCTCAGCCAGTCACAATGATTCAATTCTCTGTGGTTAATTAAACTAAACATATTTGCCAACCATCATCTGTTGTTTAGTAGTTTGAACTACAGGTGCTTCAGTTATATTGTTGCTGGTAATTCAGTGTGGCTGCCTTCATAGACGTGTACTATGGACTGATGCTCATCCGTGGCTGTCAAAATGGATTCCCTTGAAACTATCTATAACAAACAAAACTTTGACATCAACCCAATAAATATACCAACAATACAATGCATGCAACATGCTAGATCATTTATAAACTTATTTTAACAAATGTACTGCTCACAACAACCCTCACACTCTTCATTAGACAGCCATTACTTCAAATTTGCTCAATAATATTACTTTATTTTCACTTACATCTATACTTGCGGTTACGTTCTTTACTTACCAGGGCATGATGATAGTTGCAATGCCAAGGAATTGACATTATTAAGCAAAATGTGGCAGTAGGGGCACTGTATCTTCACTGTTTGGGCGGCCATCTTTGTTTACAATTGAGGGTGGCGGCCCCACCTCTCAAAGCCGCGACGCCTGGGTGACGCATTTTGCGGTGCACAGACAGCGCGCGCTGCCTTCCTGAACGATTTCGAGTGTCGCGCACCACCCGCGCTGCCTTCCTGAACGCAGCCCAGGTTATTTTATCTGGGGATCTAAAATTATTTGTCCCAATTTTATACTATTGAATTTCCCGCCTAACTGGACTACCTATTGAACATTCTTCTTACGATTTCCCGTGTGGCCAAAATTTGCCTAAAACATGAAAGTATTCCTTAATCTGACAACACTGCACGCAGAGGTGGGAAGTTGGGGACCTGCTAGGAAAACCTCACTCCCATTTCAAAGTAAATACATACAAAGGAAAATGTATACAAATGTTATTAATGTTATTTACATATTCCACATAAGTCTCGAAAATAAAAACGGGAAAAGAAATGGACATTCTGGTTGAACAGAAAGTGTGAAAATCGAGGACGCAGAAAAATAATTGCAATATTTACCGAAAATTTATACAATAATAATGATAATAATAATAATAATAATAATAATAATAATAATAATAAGGTAAATTTACACAAGAACTGTGTTCACTATATTGTATACAGTTAAACCTCGTTATAACGGACTAATAGAGGGGAGAGAGTGTCCGTTATTGCCGTTTGACCGTTATAGCGACAAATTTTTACGAGGGGTAAGAAAAAAAATAAATACAAAAATTATCACAAAATATAGATACAAATATAGATAAAATATAGACTCTCGAATAACGCAATTTTGAGTAATGACTTAAATGAGTCTGGGACATCCGTGGTGGTGGAGGTGGTAGGGGGGAGAGTAGGGGGAAGAGGGGAGATAGCGTGTGATATCGTTTGTTTACTTTTATCAACCACATACTCTGGTGTTTCCTTCTCCTTTCTGTCCGAGAAAACCCTTCCTTCTTGATATGGAAGGATATGACCTTCCGTTTTGTAAATGCACCACCTGACATGAAGCTGGTGGTTAACTCGTAAATTCCTAAAAACGAGCGAGTCAAACACAAGGTGACAACGCATGTTAGGCCTATAATTCCCTTGACATTGGGCTGGGGTGAATGGAGACTGAGGGTAAGGGGGGGAAGGAGTGAGGGAGAAGTGGTGGCAACACACACACACCCACGCTTCGCAGACGACAGTGATATCATTTCGTGACATGTTCAATATGATTTCGCTCGTTTTGTATAAGAACTCCTCAGATTTATTCGAGAGGCAACTGTTAATATACATAAATAGGTATGTAATGATGTGTAAATAATATACCTACTGTATAATGTAAAAAATATAATAGAAAAAAATAGAGTAACCAAAATTCAGACAAAAAAAAAAGAAATCCAGCTGATTGTGTCCGTTATAACCGAAATTCGTTTTTTTGGACCATTCTAACACACTTTTCAGCTATGGTGTTTCTCTCAGTGTAAACTTATATAAAAAGTGACTGGGGCCAATTCCCTGGACCTAGCACTACGCGGCTCTAGGGAAAATCCACGATCACTTTACGATAGTTTACATCGGTCATATCCCGGCAGTTTGCCTAGGTTAGGTCCTGGTAGTCTGATGCAGTCTAAGTTAGGTCAGGTATGGTCAGGCTAATTTCAAATTGCCCCATATGAATATGACCTATTTTGGAAACGGGGCATTTGTGGAAGAAATGCTGGTAAATTTGTACAAGTTGCCACAACAGGATTTCACTGGAATTTTATTTATTTCCTAGAAGGATTTAGTGTGATCACCTTGACCTAACCAGGGCAGACTACCGGGACCTAACCTGGGCAGACTACCGGGACCTAACCAGGTCAGACTTCCGGGACCTAACCAGGGCAGACTACCGGGACCTAACCTGGGCAGACTACCGGGACCTAAACAGAAAAAAATATACAGTAGAAATTAGTCAGATCTCACCTGACCTGACCTAATCTGGACTGGGACACACTACCGGGACCTGACCTAACCTAATCTGGACTGGGCCACACTACTGGGACCTAACCTAACCTAATCTGGATTGGGACACACTACCGGGACCTGACCTAACCTAATCTGGACTGGGACACACTACCGGGACCTAACCTAACCTAATCTGGACTGGGACACACTACCGGGACCTAACTATAAGAGGTAACTACTGTTATGCAGCATTTGCAGAAGAAATGGTATATAGAAAAGTGGTTTGTAATAGTGAAATATAAACACTGGTAATAGTAACATTTTTGAAATGGAGTTGTGGCAACTTGTAAAAATATTCCAATAATAATAATACCATACACAATAATAATAATTATAAATACCATCTTGGTGTTGTTGTTGTTGTTTACACTCTTGTTGTTTCTGCCATGTACACACAGCCTGGAAAATTTGTATACATAAGTAACGCACACAATATGTATGTATGTATGTGTGTATGTGTAGCCTACAATTATTATTATTATTAAGAGGGTGTGGGAGTAGGGGACAAGCTTAGGGGGGGGGGGGGTGTTTGGGGGGTGCATGAATAGGGGGATAGACCTGGGATGGGTAGAAAGCCTTTCCCCTAGAGCCTGTCCCCCTACTCCCACACCTCCCACAACCCACCCAAGCCTATCCCCTTATTCCCGCACCACCCTAAACTCCCCCCAAGCCTGTCCCCTATTCCCACACCCTTTTAATATTATTAAGAGAAAAAAACTGGTATTTCTGCATAAGAGATCCACGTTGTTGTTTTTTCCTGCCTGTTTTTACTTGTTGTATTCATTAGTGACCATAATATTGATAGGAAAATACTTGGTTTATACATATTCCCTAACCCCTTCCATCTTGGGGGAGAGCACTGGGAATCCGGGGTTTTGGGTGGGGGAAAACAAGTAGATTAGCTTATTTTGGTTTTATAGTAGTTTGTTAACATGCATAAATATCGAAAAATTGAAAACCCGAGCCAATTTTTGCCGAAAGTTGGCTCAGGTTTTGCAATTTTCAAGAGGGCTAAATGTCGAAAAATAGAAAATCTGAGCCAAGTTTTGGCACTACAAAAATATCCCAAAATCTATGGAATTCCTACTTGATATTTTTAATTAAAGACAGTCGAACCAACCTGACCTTACCTAGACCTAACCCTGGCATGCTCTGGTCCTAACCTAGCATCCTCCGGTCCTAACCTAGCATCCTCCGGTCCTAACCTAGCATCCTCCAGTCCTAACCTCACATCCTCCGGTCCTAACCTAGCATCCTCCGGTCCTAACCTCACATCCTCCGGTCCTAACCTAGCACCCTCCGGTCCTAACCTCACATCCTCCGGTCCTAACCTAGCACCCTCCGGTCCTAACCTAGCATCCTCCAGTCCTAACCTAGCATCCTCCGGTCCTAACCTAGCATCCTCTGATCCTTAAGGTGGCGGCACACTGGGCAATTCGGGCTAACTTGCCACTTGCTTTTTCCACCTGCTTTGTATTTTGTTACCCAAACGAGTGGTTTGCGACCGACTCTTGCCGGGAGGGAAAACGGATAATATGTTGGAAGCAAGTCCCAGCATCTTGCTCCCAGCATGCCTCACAGATCGAGTGCTCAAATGAGCCATCATCTGTGTCCTTTATATACCAAGGAAAAAAATAATGAGCATGCAAATCATTGCTTGTACATGAAAATAGTTACTTTAGTTTAGTTACTCGACTCTGTAAATGTAGCAAAGAATTATATTAACAACACGAAGTAGCTATTAAGTTTTTTCATTGGCCATCGCAGTAGTTGACTCCCGCTTGATTTGTAAACAAACACACTCCCGACTACCCAGACAAAGCATCAACAAGTTCAAGTTCAAGTCTCCAGAATGTCTTTATGTGCCAGTAAGAAAATGCCTTCTCGCAAAGTATTTTGGAAACCAGAGCATGTGTATGCTCTGTTAGACCAAAGTAGAGAATTTCCCATTTTATGGGATCCTGGACATGAACTGTTCAGCAAGGTTTTATTGAAAACGACTCGGTGGAGGGAGGTCACTGAAAAGTTAAAGCTGGACATTCCAGAACTAGCAGCAATCAACTTAACTGCAGGTATTTATCATGAGTTTGTTATTTTCCCGTTGTAACATAGATCAGAAGTCCCCAAACAATATCAAACTAAAGATTCTCAAACATTGATGAGCCTCATCAGCCTATGAATCCCTTGCATATCTATCTTTTCACCCTCAAAATAACTGAAGTTTAATTTAGAAGTTTGTGAACTTTAAATTAAAATAAATCAAGTTATGTAGTTAATTGATTATAGACTAATATATGTATGTGTTATTTGTATTGTAAAGATTTCTGTTGCATAATCATTACATAAACATTCTGGGGAAATTAAACATTCCGGTAATAATAATAACTGGGATTCCTTTACTGTTATTAGTCAAAAAGGTGAAAACAAATTCTGTGTTCTTTACAAAAAAAGGTAAATAAATACCAGTAAATAAAATAATATAAAATAATTGCATTGCCTTTATTAGCAGTATTATTAAACAGATCCACTGCTCATTTATTGTATTAACTGTACTTGAGCAAACCTAACCTAATAAGGATCAGGGCAAGCTTTCGGACCTATCCGGGGCAAACGAGGGGATTTCAAACATGATCAAAATGCACTCACATTTAATTTAGCTATGCTATGATTAATGTGGCTCTTATTTTTCAGAGGATGTCCAGGCCAAATTTGCTACTATAAAGGGATCATTTCAACGTGAAGTCAAGAAGATTCATAATACGCCGAGTGGGTCTGGTGGGGATGTACGCCCCAAGTGGGAGTTTTTTGAAAGCTGCCTATTTATGCTACCACAACAAGATTGGTATAATACGGTAGCATCTTTTCAACTTCCTTCTTCACTAGAAGTAAGTTAATGATTAATTTTTCTTGATTAGGCTGGTAATTTATTTTACTTAACCACTGATTTATTTCAGCTATCCGTATGTTTATGCCACATTAACAAAAGTACAGAAAGTGTCTTGAGGCTTCATTGTATTGTCCAAGCGCAGGATTGGGATATGAAGACCGTCTTGGGCATGCTTGGTATAGGATACGTAGTACGTGTTTTTGTCATCAAGCGCGGGATTGGGAAGCTAAAAAGAAGTGAATACAGTATCTGTGGTACTCGAAATGTTAAACACATATGCTTAATAATTTAAATTTGCAGTGCAATACAATAATTACCTCATTCTATATAAAGGTAGCAAAGTTATAGAGTTGGTCAGACCTAACCTAACCACATCTTTTCACCCTCAAAATAACTGGTTTAATTTAGAAGTTTGAGGACTTTAAATTAAAATAAATCAAGTTATGTAGTTAATTGATTATAGACTAATATATGTATGTGTTATTTGTAGTGTAAAGATTGAGATAAAAAATGTATACCCTTAATATCATTCACTCAAGTTCTCATCAATTTTGACTCCTATATGCCTCTTACTTATATTTTACAGCCTGTTGCATTTAAAATTAATTATGTTCACTATCTTCATATCCTTGTGACAAAAAAAAAACTGATTAGAATTTCCCAATACATGAATTTTGTTTAAATACAAATGTAGTTTTATTGTCAGGCAAAGAGAACTTTCTTCCTCACCCCAGTAATTTGAAACATATTTTTTCTTCATATTTTTAATCTTTAAAAAATATTTTGCAGGTGTCACAGACTCAAGAGAGTGAGGAACGAGCTTTGTGCACCATAAGTGAAGAGGGCATGGTGGAGGAGATCTTGGAGGATCCTGATGATCCCCTACCTTTACCTGCCTTACCATCTCCATCACCTTCTCAAGATACCCGTTCATCGCTTTCATTATTGTCCACACCAACCGCTTCACCAGGCTCAAGCAATGCCTCTTTAACCACTAAGCCAGTTTCAGCTACGCCTAGGAAAAGGCAGAGAGCTGGCAATGATGTTGTCAATGCCAAACTTGGCAATACACTCAATTTAATTGACACATTTGTCAATAAGCAGCAGCCACAGAGATCCCACACAGTACATAATACGGTATCAGTTATAGCTGCATATATGTCCGCTTTGGTTCCTGAACGACAGAAAGATGTGGCTGCAAAGCTTTTAAATGTTATTCATAGTGAGCCCCCACTATCAGCAGATGATCTGGTATAGAAAGTTTTTATTTATGAAACAGAACTTATTTGAAAATATATATATATTTTTGTCCAACTTCCTTTTTTTTTTTTTTTTCAAAATAATATATATTTTATTCAATTTATTTTATATTTTAATATATTGATTTTTTATATTATATATTGCCAACCATGTGATATTATATATTAAACAGTATTTTCAAACGGTATTTTATGTACTTTCTTAACCATGCATTCTGTTGTTAAAAAAATTCTCCTTTTCACAATGACTACTTCATTAGATAATAGAAATAAAGAAAATTCAAAGCAAGGCAAGATAAGGTTTACAGATACAACCATATATTACAACTACTATAATTATTTATTAATTTCTGTCAAACAATAATGTCCCAGTTGTTGTTGATGTTCTCCCGGGTCAGAATGGGCTCCTGCCCCACAGACAACTCTGGTCGCAGTATAAAAACAAATTAAAATAGAGGGGCTGGCCTTATATGCCTGGGTTACTGAAGCACATCCCAAGGAAATGGGACCAGGGAGTATGGGGACCTCCGACCACCAAGGAGATTGGGTGGAAGGCTTTGATCCCACAGCCAGTGCTGTGGGCCCAAGTCTGTAATAAAACTTTAGTATGTGTCAAATGAATATCACAGGTACATATTCACAGTTGCCTATGAGTGAAAAACTCCATACATTTACGTTAGCTTTCAATTTCTATGGAGAAACTCCGAAGCAATAATGAATATTCCTGGTGATTACTTCTAGTACAATTTGTACACATTTAAGCAAGGTTGTTATTTGTGTGGTGTATGATATACATTGTGTATGTGTTACATAATATGTAAGAAATGATATGCAATAATTATTCTGGAAGGCAATATATTAGTGGATTATCCAAGCCTCGAGTCAGAGTGAACCACTGGTACCCAAATCTTGGATAAAGTTACACAAAATGCAATACATATATCATTGAAGAAATGAAATGCAATAATTATTCTAGAAGGCAATATATTAGTGGATTAAACCAAGCCCTTATTCTAGCCCTGTGGGGGATAACTATTATTCATAGAGAATAAAGTCAGCCTCACTGGGCCTATAATGTCCTAGTGTAGTGGGGCCATCCTCTCTTGCCAGTCTACTCGTCCTTCATTATTAAAGTATGCCATAAACTGCTCCCTCACAGCATTTGCATCATTATCTGCATTGCGTGGAATGCGTGCAAGACCCCGCATGGCTCCGGCGTCCTCTGGCTGCCCGGCATTACCAGTTTGGTGTTGCTGCCCTCTCTGCTCCTCAATTCTATATTCATCTGGGGTCTTTGAACGGAGATAATTATGAAGAACAACTGTGGCCAATATGATTTTACTGATATTTTTTGGGGATGTTATAATGGGTTGTTTGAATATTCTAAATTTTGCAGACAGTATCCCGAAGGCATTTTCAGACGTGCGTCTTGCACGTGACAACCTGTAATTAAAGTTCATCCTCTCCGGGGTTAAGTTCTTACCGGGATAGGGTTTCATTAAATTCATACGTAATGGGAAGGCATCATCACCTACCAAAACACTAGGACAAACTATATTTGAATATGGAAGTGTACTTGGTGGTGGAATACCGATTACATTTCCCTGCACAGCTCTGTTCAGAGTACATTTGTCCCAGACACCTCCATCACTAGCACGGCCAGCTCCACCAACATCCACATATAAGAATTTATATTTGGCATCAACAAGAGCAAGCATAATTACACTAAAGTTACTTTTGTAATCATAATATATTGAGCCCGATTTTGCTGGTTTGCCAATGAGAACTCTTTTCCCATCCAGAGCACCCATGCAATTGGGAAATTGCCACTCATTGTTGTAATCTGCCTGCACCCGACGCCACTCGTCTTCTGTCTGCGGCAGCTTCAGATGACTCGTGTGTAACATCTGGTACAGGGCTTCACATACTTCCGGGATGATCCTACTCAACAGGTTGGGACTTATCCTGTAAGCATATCCTAAGGACTGCTTACTCTCTCCTGGAAAATGAAAGGTACAAAATTAGGTCAGAAGAGTGTCGGGTTTCCATGCTCTCCCAATAATGTTTGGGAATTTATTATGTACCGTGTTCTCCAAATAATAAGGAATAGTCACAATGTTTTGCACCAAAGAAGAATACCCTACACAAACTAGTGGCTTTTTGGTATGTCTTTATCAGAGCTATGTGATCCCAAATTTTTTGTCTCAAAATTTTCATATATATATATATACACACACACAGAGAGAGAGAGAGAGTGGTGAGGGGAAGGTAGTCATGTTCAGAGAAATTAATAAATGATGAAAAATAGGTGAGCCTAACCTAACCTACAGTATATAAGTTTTCATGAATACTAATTTTCACGATTAATTTGGCCTCAAAATACTGTGCTCAAGCATAATATCACATGATATACTTTACTAACTTAAGTTATATATAATAAAAGCAATACAATGTTACAAATAATGGTAATTCTGCATAAGAGGTCCACCTGGATTGTTCCCACATTTTATACATTTTCATGCATATTTTTACTTGTTCTATTGATTATTGCCCATAAATATTTATATTTAGAGGAGCTAAGTTTTATTAACCTTACTTGACCTAACCTAACCTAAGGCAGACTACCGGGACCTAACCTGGGCAGACTATCGGGACCTGGGCACATGAACATATTACATTGTCCCCTTGTGAAATATACACAAATTGTAAATGTTTGCCAAGTGGATCTCTTATGCAGAATTACCCAAATAATATGTAAGTTTAGTACTCTCACATATGGGTGATATTACTCCAATGTATTTTCTACAGGAGTTATAATCAATTTTTAATATCTTGGATATAGTAGTAAAATTCGTTTGTTTACATTATTTTTACTTTAACATTACTTTGTAAAGATGCCAAGATTTTGTTCAAAAAACAAAATTAAATATATGTAATACCCAGAAAGTTATTAGCCTATATAATATAATATTATCTTACCTGTGGCCAAGTGTCTGAGCATTACTGATAACCGTTCATGTGAAGTTACTGCTTTCCTCATCCTGGTGTCTTGTTTGCTTATGAGGGGTTCTACTAAAGATAAGAGTTCTAGAAATTGATCTTGGTTAACTCAGTGAAAGAATTTGAAGGAGTCGTGATCTTCCAGACTCAATTCCTGCACAAGATTGTTATATACGCTCTTATCACTCCTCCTTTTCAACCAGGGCCGTACCCACAACCTTTTCTTCTGACTTTGCAAGTCTCTCGCTTGCTTTACCAGCTGTAGTAATGTTACACAGTCCCTTAAAGTATCCATAACTGCCATTTGATCCATCGTGCACTATAGAGAGCAGAGCAATTGGCGCTGTTGGTGGGACACGTGGTTAGTGGTCGTTCTCAACTTCTCGCTGGCTGCTGACGCTAGCAAGATATTACCAGTGTGACGGATAACAAGTTTTTGCTAGAAAGGTAGGTAGCAAAAGCAAGTGGCAAGCTAGCCCGAATTGCCCAGTGTGCCGCCACCTTTACCTCACATCCTCCAGTCCTAACCTAGCATCCTCCGGTTCTAACCTCACATCCTCCGGTCCTAACCTAGCATCCTCCGGTCCTAACCTCACATCCTCCGGTCCTAACCCTAGCATCCTTTGGTCCTAACCCTTGCATTCTCCAATCCTTCGGTTCTAAGTTATTATCTAGGGATTGTTTCCAAAATCTTGAGATCTTGGGTTTTTCAGTTTGACTTAAGTATTTATATCAAGAGGTGATTGTTCACGTTAACAAAGAAGAAATACGTTAATACACTCTTAACCAACATGATTAATAAACACTAATCTTAACAATAACAATTACATACCGACATGGATGTACAATTAGGCTATGTAGATAATGTGGAAGACACTATAGTAGATGGACTCCTGGAGCAACGTGTATCTTGGTGGAAGGTACAGTGTAGACTGATATCACAATGTAAATATACCCTTATCCGGCACATAAATATATAAAAAAGTAACAAAGGAAATACAAAATTGTGGAAAATTGATAATAACATCGATATAAGACAACTAGACATTAAGAATAATAAATGTAGTTAAAATGCATGTAATGTTGACATGTAACCACAGATTGAGTTGCAAGTATAATGTAATTCTGTGTAGTTATTTCGGAACTACTTCGTCACGAGAATGTAGATAATGCAATGAGGTTTAGTGCTGAGTAGTGCATTAGGATATAGACACCGTAGACTTATACTGCTACGCTGGACTTGGTCTGAATCGCCGCGCTGGACTTACACTCGCAATATTTTGAAAGGCTATTTGGCTAAAGTAAGTGCAACCGCCAATTATATTCATTACACAATGAACATATAACATTATTCCATACTGAAATATACATAAATAGTACATATTTGCCGTGTGGGACTTATGTACATATTTTCCCAACAAACTACTATAAAACCCAAGATAAACTAATTTACGTGTTTTCCCACAACCCAAACCCCCGATTCCCAGTGCTCTCCCCCAAGATGGAAGGGGTTAGGGAATATGTATAAACCAAGTGGTTTCCAATCAATATTATGGTCACTAATGAATAGAACAAGTAAAAATAGGCAGGAACAACTTAAAAACAACAAAAACATGTGGAACTTTTATGCAGAATTACCTAAATTAGTTCAAAACACACTATAAAACATTGCAATCTGAAAACCTGGAGTCGAAAGCAGATTATGGACAAACGCTTGACTATTACCGAAAATAGTCATAGAATGGTCTACATAAGTGAATAATAAAGGTAGCAAATGGTCTTAGAATGGTCTAAATAAGTGAATAATAAAGGTAGAAAATAGTAATAGAATGGTCTACATAAGTGAATAATGAAGGTAGAAAATGGTCATAGAATGGTCTACATAAGTGAATAATGAAGGTAGAAAATGGTCTTAGAATGGTCTACATAAGTGAATAATGAAGGTAGAAAATAGTCTTAGAATGGTCTACATAAGTGAATAATGAAGGTAGAAAAACTGTACACAATAACAGTAATTCATTCAATATTTACCAAATTATTTTTATTATTTGTATACCAAATTATTATTTTTCATTATATAATACATGTCCATTTTATCTATAGAAGGCACATGGCCACGGAGAAACAGATAAGAAAAATACAACTAAATAGGCCATATTCAAGAACATCCGTGGTGTATACGATGGTGTGGTACTGTACGACGGCTCTCTGGTTTGTATGTGGAGTCATCGTATCGGTACTATGCCATCGTATGCACCACGAATGTTTTTTAATATGAACCATGAGGTGTTGAGTACTTACAGTTGTTGTTGTCAGAATGTCAGTGTTGCCAGTGCCAGGGGAGGTTTTTGTCAGTGTTGCCAGAAGTTACAGTTATCAGTGATGCTGGCAATATATTATAGATTAAATATAGCGTTATATAACTTCTATAAATCAAAAGAAAATAAAGTAAAAATAAGATTAATTAATTAAAGAAGGAGACATGGAACAACAGCAAAGGATAAAACAAATAAGATATGTGCCGTTGAAAAGGCTACACACCCTTGCTCTTGTTCTTTGCTGTTACAGGAACCCCGGGTGTTTATTCCAAGGTTGGCCTTTGTATCAGCAGCTCCTGTAAATAGAAATAGGAAAAAAAAAAAAAAATACCACGCATATCTATTCACTTTCTACATCTTGCATACCACATTTTCTCCAAGAATTCTTTCCCAGCACCAATCATATCATCTGTGCTCTGCTCACACAAACCTAGCAGTAACATCATTTTGGGTAAATCAGCCTCTAGTAAGAAACATCGTGCCATTTCACACATGATTCTCCAAAAACGTTCTGCTGTACCTTTTTGATGCGGGGAATGAGGTGCTGATTACTCCTGCTAGATTTAAATTCCTTGGATATATATTCACCACCATTGTCAGTCCGCAAACGTTTTACAAATCCATAAGGTGCACTGTCAGCTAGAAATTTCTCTGTGGCTGATATTGTATCACTCTTTTCTTTCATCAGGTAAACCATGAAGGCTCCTGAATGATCATCGACAAATGTAATTGCATATTTAAATCCTCCCTTATCCACTACATTCATTGGGCCAGCTAAGTCACTGTGTACTAAATCTAAATTCCTAGTTGCTCTTTTATCTGGTTTCCTGTTTGTAGATGTACTCATTTTTCCTAAGATACCTACAGGCTTCACAATAAACTTTTTCCTTTTCACCAGAAATATGCATACCTTCCACTGCCTTCTCAAGTTATATAATGTCCTTAAAATTACAATGGCCTAGGATTTTATGCCACTCCTCAACGTTCACTTGCACATTTTCAACATTATTAATGAAGTATAAGTTACCCTCTCTTTTCACGTTGAATACAGAGCCATCTGGTGTAACTGGTTCTGCATGGTTAGGTTCAAAGTTTACACATACACCTTTTCTTGTTGCAGCTGGAACCGAAAATATGTTAAACTTATATGAGGGAATGTATAAAGCATTTTTCATCACCATTTCCCTTGGTTTACCATTTATATCATACAACATCACACTAACATCACCTCTGCCTAATACATCTCCAGTTTGTCTACTTCCGTCTGCTAGTTGCATCACTTGTTTATCTGGTTCAAAGTCTCTGTCCAATCTAATAAACTTGGTCTTGTCTGTTACAATATGCACTGATGCACCACTGTCCACCAACAATGTACTGGTACCTGCCTTATTATCCTTGAGAGATTGTGTGCTGGCCTGGAATGCAAAGTTGTGGAAGTTGTCACCCTCGTCACTGTCCTCTCCTCTTGGTGCTTGGTTTCCCTCACTGCTTACTGTGTTTGCTGTGGTGGCATTCTTCTTCCTGCACTGGTGTGTGTTGTGGTTATTGGATTTACACTTGTTACACCACCTATGGTTCTGCTGGGCTCGCTGGGGACACTGGAAGGACTTGTGACCTGGCTGGTGGCACTCATAACATTTCAGTGGGAATCTGCTTGTATTCATCACACTTTCTTCCTCACGGGAGCTTCTTAACTTTCCTGATTCTTCATAGTTCATCAGGGCCTTCTTGAACTCCTGGAACGTCATTTCCTTCTCCCGTTGTTCCACCACTGTGCTGAAGGTGTCGTATGCTTGAGGGAGTCCACTCAGCACCATCGCCATAGACATAGGCTACTATCACTTACTGCTTCGCCTGCTTTCTTTAGTGCTGCTGTCACTGCTTCTGTTCTTATTATGTAGTCTACCAACTGTTCGTCTCCGCCCAGCCTGAGTGTTGACAGTTTCTTGTACAGTGAAATCACCCTAGGTTTGCTTGCACCCAGGTAATAGTTCCTTAGGATCTGCAATGCTTCCTTGCCTTTATCTGCTGCATCACGAAGAATCAAGGCAATGCTTCTGTCATCTAGTAGCTGAATCAACTCTGCATATACTTGTTTGTTCTTACTTTCTTCCGGCGTCCTTCCCTCCAGTAAAACTTCATCAAGCTCCTTGGTCATCAAATTACCTCGAAACTTGGCTTCCCACACTTCAAATTTTTCTCCATCTCCATCAAACACTAGTCTGTGTCTGGGCCCATAACCTGTTAGAGTTGATGACATCTTGTAGGAGACTGGAGGGTGTGAGGATCACAGAAACAACGAGTTGCCGGGATCTATGTATTCTATGTAAACAGCTGGGAGTCTCAGTCTCCCATCATACAGCATAAACAACAATGCAGCAGCGCCATGCGCATCCCACACATACAATACTGTACATCATTAATAATACAATAATATACTCCTTAGTGACATAAGTTTTTTTTTTTTTAACAAAATCCAACTAAAATTAGGCTGGGGTGTGTTGTTCACTGTGCCAAAGTACCAAACCTATTAAACAATTACTTCGGCTGAAAATCGCGAAAAACTGTGATTCGCGAGGCCTGAAATGCATAGTAGTGTGTGTGTGTGTGTGTGTGTGTGTGTGTGTAACTCCTCTTGTCTCCTGTATAGTGACGTATATAAATAAGGTGTCGTCATCTAGTGGGACATCACCACGAAGCTCCACTACTGTTTCATCTGGTGCGAAACCCAGTAATCTCGGGGCCTCACAACAGTCACGGGCTACTGACAGCCTACAGCCCCGAGGTTGAGGTATAGAAAAAAAAAATGGTGTAACCCTTTTAATTTGAAGTTCATATTCTCGTCCTGTCCTTTCACTATCCCTCCCTTCTTTACCTTTCTCTGTTTTATCATCTGATGTACAGTCGGCGGCAAAAGTCCTGTCGCCTCACTTGCTTCACCGAGGCACGCGATCTTCATAGACTCGATATTATTAGGTGTAGAAAACGTGCATATTTCTCGAGTCCATGAACACTGCTTGTCTCGGCGAAGCAGGTGAGGCGAGTAAAAGTAAGGGTTGATGGCAGGTGTTTCAGATGTGAGAGACGGAACTGGTAGCTCACACAATGCCTGGTGTATACGATGGTAACGCTGAACTGGTGAAAGCGGGAGTGGAGGAGACTGTACAGTCATCTCATGTACAGTCACGAGCACTAATAAATATTCAGGTGTGTTTCAATACCTAGAGACAGTAAATAAATGCACAATAAAATCTCCATTGGAATTACTTCGTTGGTGAATTTGTCCTGTTCAAAGCTTCAACCAGAGCTGTAAACTTATTAGTGCTCGTTACTGTTTCTCTCTGCCTGGAATTTCTCACAACTATGTCTAGCCAAATTCATTTTCGTCACCTACACTTTTATTACGTTTTATTTCTTACTTATTTTAAGTGACCCCGTGTTGTAGTTAGAAAATTGGAGGTTAGTGAGTCCTTCAAACATTGCTATGAAACACACACACACACCTATATGGAAGGAGCTTGTTTCGTGGCATAGTAAGGAGGAATCAGAAGCCACCAAGTCTCATACACGATCACAGGGTCCTTAACCCTTAATGTCCGGATTGCGGTCATAGACGGCCCCAAGAAGCGCCCGGATCGTGTCGTACGCCACTGTTATGTGGTGACCGGGCGGGATGAAGCACCGCTATTGCCAATGTCGGCATTTGCGAGCCCAATTTGGCATTTTTTTTTTACTTGGCTATACTTCACCACCATCCCTACAAATCACCATCGTCAGTCAGTGTGTTACTGACTGTAAACATGGATGGATGTGGATTAGATTTCTCGTGCGTGTCCGATTCTGTGGTGCGCCATGCTTACTTACAACACTGACTGCCACCCGCGCGGGCCACATTCAGTTGTCGTCAGAGCCACTCCACCTAAGCGAACGCAGCCGCGCTCACACGAGAAAGTACCCTTCATTCCTCACTTAATTTCTCGGCAACGGAGAGTCGTAGAGAGCTGAGGATGGTTTTATTGGAAAGAGGAAGAGTTGATGGTGCTAACAAGACTAAATTTAAGTTGTTCAGTATCGTAGTTTAGACGTACAGAGTAAGTGGAATAGAGCGATTTTGGAAAAATCGGCCAAAAGTGCCCGAACAGGCAGTAGGGAAAGTAAGACTAGCCCCAGACTGACAAAATGGCTATCCATAGTTATCCCGTCGCGGAGGGGTTAAGGGGGTGTGGGAATAGGGGGACAGGCTTGGGGAGTTTTGGGGGGTGCAAGAGTAGAGGGACAGGCTTGGGGGGGGGGACTGGGGGGGGGCGGGAATAGGGGGATAGATTTGGAGTGGGTAGAAAGCCTGTCCCCCGATTCCCGCACCCCCCAAGCCTGTCCCCCTACTCCCACACCACCTTAACTATCGCCTTTCCTATATATAAACTTTTGGAGACAGGATTTCCTCACTCACTCACCCTTATATTAAACTTTACCAGGTGACCAAAGTTGAGAATGTAGCCGGGCTCCACTTGTTGTCTTCAAAATATCCCGAAGCTCAGAGACGCCTTACATAAACACATCCGTTCACTACCACTGTCAGCCACTACTTCTTTATGTATGTGTATGTGTGTGTATAAGAGAGAGAGAACGTGTGTATGTGTGTGTAAGAGAGAGAGATAGTGTGTGCGTGTGTTTGTGTAAGAGAGAGATAGTGTGTGCGTGTGTTTGTGTAGGAGAGAGAGAACGTGTGTGTGTGTGTGTGTGTGTGTGTAAGAGAGAGAGATAGTGTGTATGTGTGTGTAAGAGAGAGAGAACGAGTGTGTATGTGTGTGTGTGTAAGAGAGAGAGAATGTGTGTGTGTGTGTGTGTGTGTGTGTATGAGAGAGAGATGTATCTGCTGCTACTACCATCAAGTAGCCGTGGAGGTCCACATCTCTGCTTCTCTCTGTGGAAATACCAACTGGAACTCTCAATTATATTTCAGTGTGGCTATCTTTTATCAGCCAACTGTACAGACTTACTATCCTCTGTTTGTAGTCTTTGCTTCAATCAACTCTTACTTACTCTCTCGGGTTGGTTATCACTTACCACCCTTCTTATGTAGTCTTTGGCTTCAACCAACTTTTACTTACACCGTTGTACCCTTATTAGTCTTACTACTGGGGAATATATTATAGTACTCAAAGGTTTAGAGTAAACTCATGGACTTGTCTCTATTTACTGATGTAGCTTATATATCAGTTACAGGTTACAATATACTGGACACAACTCGTGTCTCTAAACTTATGTTACAAGGAAAGATAATCTCTCTCTTAGGGCAGGACTTCATCCTCCCTCCTTTCTAACCCATGTCTGGGCTCCAAGTGCACCTCACTTCTCACACTCACGCCTCACGTCCCCACAGTGCCACATCCACTACATAGGTTACAGTTTGTGAGAGTGACGCTACGTTTATACTGATATACATACACAAGATTATATAAGAATAATATGAGAATATATATATTGTCCCTAACTCTACATACGAGATGACAATAAACAATTGATTATAGCATAGAGATTAACATACAGATAATATACAGAGTGAATCTAGCATTCAGAGCTCAGCAGTGGCAAGCTTCATCATGCCTCCATCACGCTGTCATCATGCTGTCAGATCAGCACATTTCTTAAGATGTCATGTAGTCTGGTGAACTGGTTTCAACCCTCACGGTATCTTCCTCACCTCCACACTCACCCTGTCATCAATATACACCGGAAGCTAATATGACAGCTTGCTATTGTGTGGTGCCACTACGTCTACTGACCATGTATCGTGAACATGAACACAGGCACACGGATACAGAGAGAACGTGTGTGTGTGTGTGTGTGTGTGTGTGTGTGTGTGTGTGTGTGTTCTCCGGTAACAGCCAAGCAATATGTCCTTTATCATCTTGGTCAATACCCATGTTTCATAATCATAACCATTAATAATACCAACGTTTTATTACAGTAAGTCTCAACTTACATATTCTACAAATACTCTTTCTGTGTCTGTGTGTGTGTGTTTATATTTTCTTTTCTTTTTTATAGAGTAATGTTGTTTATCATCAGTTCTTTATTACTTCTATGTATGCATGTATGTATCACTTCACCCTTATTGTCCATCACAGATAAAAAGACTTTAATTAATAAACAAAGGAGGACTGATAATAAAACATTGATTTGCAACAAATGCAAACTTTTTGTGTTTATTAAATCACAGGTTACAGTCAAAGCAAATAATTCCAACAAACTATTCCTAGCAATATCAGGTACAATTATTTTTACTCACCTGGAATTATTTCCTGGCATACTTTGGGTGAATCAAGGTATTCCAATGTACACTCGAGCTCGTAAATTCGCGACCACATCCTCAAAATGTTTATGTCATCTGAGCTGGTAACACTGTGTGGGGAAGGTGTCGTTGTAAGTGAAAGATTGTATCATATCCATCTACTATGTTCCACCAACTCTTATTCCTCCCCAAATAAATGTTACCAGCTCAAATGACATAAACATCGAAGTACGAGGTCCCAAATAAATGTTACCAGCTCTAAGACATAAACATATAAGTACGTGGTCGCGAATTTACGAGCTCAGGTGTACAGCCACAATCAAATATCCACCAACACTCTCCTTCCATCGTGGTAAATATTATCTTGGTAATAAAGAACAACACTTGTATGATTTTGCAGCACCTCATAATAACAATTGATGGAGGTTGAGTTGACATAAGTTGTTCTATGATTATATTGTGAAAAGATACTGATTAATTTGTATGTACAGTCGGCAGCATAAGTTCGCTTCATTTCCACCTATGTATGTATGAGCTATAATGATGATATTACACAATGTAAATGCAGAGATGACAGATATAGTTCACATGTGGTAAATTACGTATGTTGTTGGTATAAAAACTATTTGAGAATGCAACTATCTGGTCACATCAACATTATTAAAGTCATGAGACAGACACAAATTTATGCTGCCGGCTGTACGATGGAAGGAAAGTGTCGTTGGTTATTTGATTGTGGCTGTACCAAAAGAATAGACTACTATCTCATTAAAATACAGTTTATATTCAAAGTAAATATCTGTACAAAAAACAGTAAAGGTCTGTGTGTGTGTGTCAGTGCAACAACAGTGTGAGAATCACTAATTCATTTTATTCTAGGTATAGAACACACACACACTTTCTCTTTCTCAATTTCTCTCATGCACAAGAATAAAAAGCACACCAACTCTCCCTCTGTGTCTCTTTCTCTAAACAACTCACACACACACACAAAAAAAAAAAAAAAAAACACAGAATAAAAACACCAGCATATACAACATCAGTAAGTATCAGATATAAACAATGAATAATACATATTCAGTTACATTGAAACATACAGTCGTGGTCAATAAATCATCCATATAAGAGTAACTCACGTCCGATTTTAACAGCTTCCCTCTGTTCCTTAGCTGATAAACTTTCCAATAAATAGGTTAAGTACCAACGTTTAATTTAATACAAGCAGCTACACACTACATAAAACAATAACATTACATGTGAACATGAAAACATTAAACAGCAAATTGTTATAAAGTTATGTATACAGTATGTGGATGATTATTATTGACCACGACTGTACATAGGGTCGATTCCACAGTGGTTCATAATGGTTTGTTAGCATGCAAACGAAAGAATCTTAGCCGTGTAGATGACTTTTTGCAACACAACATATATAGGACAACTAAGTGTGACTATTTAAACACTACTAGTATTATGGTCAAAGAGACAAAGTATGATCACTGTTTACTGTGAATTAATTAATTACTTAAAGGCAAAACAAGAACATACCTCTGTTAATTAAGGATCCTGTGATCGTGTATAAAATTGGAGACTTCTGCTAATTCCTCCTGACCATGCCACGAAACAAACCCCTTCCCTATTAGTGGTGTTTCGTGGCAATATTTGAAGGACTCATTTATCTCCAACTTTTAGGCTACATCACAGGATCCCTTAAAGGTGAACATTGAATCATTCTCCCATT
>JAWZYT010000841.1:517500-580000 GCA_034508575.1 Petrolisthes manimaculis
ATATTATAAAGGTGTATATTAATATTGGAAACATGTACTGTGTTACAGATGCACGCACGTACACAAACACACGGATGTACACACAAGGGCACAGGCACGCAGGCCAGCACACACAACTCTCTATCTCTTCCTGTTCAGTAATCTATACAACTTAGTAAAAGTGTTCACACCATGATATGGAAAGGTTGAGTTATTACTACTGTCAACATTCACTGTGTGTGTGTGTGTGTGTGTTAATACATGTATGTGTGTATACTATTATGGTATGTGTGTGTGTGTGTGTTAATACATATGTGTGTATAGTATTAAAGTATGTGTGTGTGTTAATACATATGTGTTGTATACTATTAAAGTATGTGTGTGTGTTAATATGTATGTGTGTATACTATTAGTGTATGTGTGTGTGTTAATTACATACGTGTGTATACTGTTTGGGTAAATGTGTGTGTGTATGCGTGTATTCATACCATAATAAGTAAGGGTTGAGTCATTACAGTTGCCATTTTTTGCACAATTTTATATTTTACATTAAATTATATTGGATGAAATATAACATTATAATGGTAATACAAGATGGTAGTGCTTCCTTGTTACTTATATTAATAAATAAATAAAGTGGCATTAGAAATATACCAACAGATAGCCAGGAAGTGAAAGGGAAGTAGTAGAGTGTTGGTAAATCTGGAGCAACTGATTCCTCCATACTATTCCAAGCAACAGAACACCATTATGTATGTTAATGTTGTCCTGTTTCCTGGGACACTTGGGAGGAATCAAAGTGCTCCAATGAACCCTAAGTATATTACCCCTATCCTTCCCTCAAATCCTTATCCCTCTTCTCCTTACCCTTTTCTCTCCCTCCTTTTCTTTACCCTATTTACCCTTCCTTTCCATTTTCTACTCCTCTCCTCCTTTCCCCTCTTCTTCATTCCCTTCCCTATCCCTTTTCCTCCCTCCCTTCCACATCCCACTTCTCCCTTCCCTTCCTTATCTATCCATTCCTTACCTACCTCTTTTCTCCCTATCCCTTCCTTTCCCTTCCATTCCTTTACCCTATCTACCCTTCCCTTTCCTTCTCTATCCCTCTTCACCTCTCCCTTCCCTACCTTTACCCTATCTACCCTTTCCTTCCCTTTCCTACCCTTCTCCTCTCTTCCTCTCCTGTTACCTCCCTCTTCCTCACCTTCCTTTACTCTATCTATCCTTCCCTTTCCTATCCCTCTTCAAATCTCCCTTCCCTACCCCCCTTCTTCTTTCCCTTCCCTATCCCTCTTCTTCCCTCCCTTCCATACCATTCTTCTCCCTACCCCTTCCACTTCTTCCCTTTATTTTACCCTACCTACCCTTTCCTTCCCTTCCCTACCCCTCTCCTCCCATCCCCTCCTCTCCCTTCCCTTCCTTTACAGCTTCAAATCCCTCTCCTTTACCATCCCCAATCCTCCCTTCCCTCCCCTTAACCTTTTTCTTCTATCCCTTCCTTTAATTTCCTCCCTTTCCTTCATCGTTCCTCATCCCTCTCTTTCTAACACTTACCTCATCTTTCCCTCCCAACCCTCCATCCTTCCCCTCACACACCCTTCCCTCCATCCTTCCCCTCACACACTCTAACCTTCATCCTTCCCCTCTCCTTCCCCTTCACACACCCTACCCTCCATCTTTCCCTTCACATATCCTACCCTCCATCCTTCCTCCATCCTTCCCCTCACACACCCTACCCTCCATCCTTCCTCCATCCTTCCCTTCACACACCCTACCCTCAATCCTTCCCTTCACATATCCTACCCTCCATCCTTCCTCCATCCTTCCCTTCACATATCCTACCTTCCATTACACAGTATATACGACTGCCTGCAGGACTTACCACAGGATGTACCCAAAAAAATGAATACATTTATCGTTTGCACATTATCAGGAAATTTCCACTGTCACAAGAGAGAGAGAGAGAGAGAGAGAGAGAGAGAGAGAGAGAGAGTTAAACCCTCTATCACTTTGCTATAACAGTAAAGCTTAATAATATTATACGGTATGCTAATTTTACCTAAAATAAAAAATATGAATATTCGACAATATAAAAATAAGAGTGTCACATTCCAAACAGCGATTTAAATACAACAGACATACTACATGCTAGATGTATTATGTTCATACTGAAATGTTAGTTAATACATAATTAAAATATAATGATATAAGTAATAATCTTTTTCTCTCATGACAAACTGAGGTGGTATAATAATCAGGTTATAATATGTGTTCTTAGTGGAACGCTTGTCAATGTTATTAGACAAAATATAATAATAAAAAAAAAATACATGTCACATTTACAGAGAAAATATAATCATATAGTGTTACAAGAAAAGATAAACATACAAGAAAGACATAGAGCTAAGACTCTATTGTCTTTATATACTGTATGTGTGTTAATGTGTGTGTAGCCTTGTAATAGTGTATGTGTGTTAATGTGTGTGTAGCCTTGTAATACTGTATGTGTGTTAATGTGTGTGTAGCCTTGTAATAGTGTATGTGTGTTAATGTGTGTGTAGCCTTGTAATAGTGTATGTGTGTTAATGTGTGTGTAGCCTTGTAATAGTATGAGTGCGTTAATGTGTATGTAGCCTTGTAATAGTGTATGTGTGTTAATGTCTGTGTGTAGCCTTGTAATAGTGTGAGTGTATTAGGTTAGGTGATAGGTTGTGATAGTTTAAGTGGTCTGTCGTCCAGAAAGCATCTGCTACAAATATCACACACTGACACAGGTGGACGGACTAAACATTTTGGTGTCCAAGTGTACCTATTATTACTCAAAGAAGAATTGAGGGAGCATTGTAAAGTGGAACTGTTCAGTACAGAAAAGAATGTTGCCACAGAAGAAACCTGACCAAAGAATATAGGAGAGGAAAGATAGGAAGTGATAAAGAGAGTGCAGGATTTAATTAATAGTAGCAACAAAATACTTTACCCAATATGTGGATGGTTCTTCTTGATAATAAACTCCAGAGGTTGAAGCACTGTAAGGCAAAATTTGAAATGGATTTACACAAACTGTGACATACACAACACTACAAGATGGTTGCCAATCCGGTAGTGAACACACATACATACATACACACACACATACACATACACACACAGGAAGTTTCATGGCGTCATCCGTAAAGACAGTGAAGGAAGAAGTAAAACATATTAGATAATAAACTCCAGTGTACTGTGAACAACTTAATCCTTTGTAAATTATTGTATTATTATATCTTGTTAAATCAATATAGTAACTTTCATATTCCCCCTGACAAGGGTTGTATATTTATTACCATACAAACTTTTAGGATGTATGGAAGAACACTAGAATCTATGAGTGGATAACTTGTAGGATCACACACACACACACACACACACACACACACACACAATGTACGTGTCATAATAACCATTAATAACTTCTTCTGTGTAATAACTGGTCTGAGACACCTGATAATATTTTTATACTGGCTAAACAAAGGGATAAAAAACCTTTGTTGTTACTATAATATTGTTTGTAGTCCCAGACCCGTGTGTATGGAGGGTAACCTTACACCCAAAAGTTCTCATTGGTGTTAACCTTGGAGAGAGAGGAAAGAAACTCACTCCATTTTTGCCTCAACAATGGGAATTTCCTGAGCGTTGACACACACACACACACACACACACACACACACACACACAGAGAGAGAGAGAGAGAGAGAGAGAGAGAGAGAGAGAGAGAGAGAGAGAGAGAGAGAGAGTCACCACCATTCTACTTTTATCATTTTGTACAAGCAACAACTAATGTATTTCATCAATGGTAAATAGATAGGCAGAAAGTATAGCTTCACTGTGTGTGTTGGTGAGACAGTTGGATTCAACTACCTACTGTCCAGTAAAGATAGACAAGGTCAAGTTGCCTCTATATAATATTATTGTTAGCTTCACTGTGTGTGTTGGTGAGACAGTTGGATTCAACTACCTACTGTCCAGTAAAGATAGACAAGGTCAAGTTGCCTCTATATAATATTATTGTTAGCTTCACTGTGTGTGTTGGTGAGACAGTTGGATTCAACTACCTACTGTCCAGTAAGGATAGACAAGGTCAAGTTGCCTCCACAAGATGTGTCTCAGGGAATCATAAACACAGCTGTACAGTCAATACCTGAAGTTTGTCTTTCTTAGTCCATGATACGTTCCTGTTAATCAGGGAACACTCTATGTGATAGAATTGACAGGTATATATGGTTTAAATGTCTAATATTACAGATGACCATATGTGAGCTAAAATAATTTAACCACAAATTCCTCAAAGTTATAATTATTATATAAATGTTCAAAAGGTGGAATCATAATATAATCGAGAAATATATGATATTGGTGGAGGAAGATTTTGTTTACAACATCAATACACAGAAATATATATTATGTTGCCAAACAGTTGTCTATTAATTAAATATACCAAAACATTTACAGTCATAGAGGTAACATTGTATGAATACAATAACGTTGTCAGATACACACGTCATCAGCACAGATAATGACAGTGTGTGTTTTGTGATTACATGTTTTTTTTTCTTCTATAAATACATTACTTCCTCTCCTGGCCTTTCCTCTCCCCATATAATGTTAAATAACCTTCCATTCATACCTCCATTGCTATGAAGTATTAATTTAAACTTCAGTATGAATTTTAGTTACATGAATATTTCGTCCCTGTTGTGATATAACATTATTCGTTACCATTTGTTTAACACGGGTAATACAGTGTGACAAATACTCTTGTTTCTATTGTCTTTATCAATCATTCCCTCTTTTGTTACTTCCTATTACCACACTGAACTCTTGTTTCTTTCTTGTCTTTCCAATCCCCAATCTCTCCTATCAGTTTTATCTTCATTATGCCTTACTCACTCTGATATATTCTAATTTTTAAGTTTTCGTTGTACTGACGTTTAAATAGAAATAAGCATTTACCTTATAGTATTAACACTCACAACCATACTCAGATTAATGTGTCTATGATATATTATACCAGCTGAAACCACATTCCTAAAGCTCTCTTCCTTCGTATAGCTACAGAGTAAATTTCTCCGAATAATGGAAGAAAAAAGAGTGACGTTCATGTCTACGTATGATATGCATGTGCTCATTATTATACAATTTTAATGAATGAGTTTGAGTATCTTGAAGTGAAGGAAGAGGAAGAAAGAAGGCCATACTGTGTTTAGAGGACACTAACACGAACAAAAATGAAATAAAGAAGATAAACAGTAACCAGAAGGAAACAGAAGGAAAAGAGAAACGGAAGAATTCCAAGGTAAGAGTCCACAGGGGGGCCAATCCATATAATGTATCCTAAAATTATTAATATATTACCATGTTATGCAATGAAAACTTCCACCCTCTATTCATTGTTGTAATATATTACCATGTTATACAATGTAACCTTCCACCCTCTATTCATTGTTGCAATATATTACCATTTTATGCAATGAAAACTCCCACATCCTCTTTCCATAATCATTCTCCTTTACCCATTTCAAGTACTCACTCTACTCAGCCATTTTTCCACCACATTCTGCTTCTCACTATCTCCAAAATCATTTTGTGTGTACAATAATGATTAGTGCGATTATGCAAACAGGACCTGAAAATATATAATGTGATATTTTGTATGCAATTACAATCCATGCAATATGGTAGAACAGTTTTATATTAATCAGATGGAGTCATTATATAGTAATGTCGAGGCCAGACAATCAGACATTGGAGAACCATCACAAGTGTTGGAGAGAACAGTGTTTGAAAAACCTTGTTAAACATTATGAAACACACTTTCCTTTACTGAACCTCTCTTTCCAACTCACTCTGTAGTGAATGGTTCGTATCAGGATCAAACGTGGTTAGGTATTCTAATTTCTGGGTGCCTCAGCATGCACGTACATGCACGGACACACGGAGACACTGTGGCTGAGGGTGACCATCCCTTGCCACCCCAGCAACACCGCTTCCATCATAGTCTGTGTTGTATATCATCCACCACACGCCACCACAGCACAGCTACTCACTGACCACATTATTGACATGGATGACACTCTGAGGGTGAGATATCCTGCTGCTGAGTTAGTCATATGTGGGGATTTCAACCGCTTGGACGTGAGTGACATCCAACACCAACTCAACCTCACCCAAGTCGTGGATTTCCCCACCCATGGTCAGGCTACTCTCAACCTTATTTTGACTGACCTGGACCACCAGTACTCAGCTCCTTGCTCCCTCCCCCCATAGGACGAAGCAAGGAACTAAATCTGGACCACTATGCTTCCTCAGGCTGATTAACCCTTAACGTCCGGACCGCGGTCATAGACGGACCCACGAAGCCTCCGGGTCGTGTCTTACACCCCTGCCATGTGGTGACCGGGCGAGATGAAGCAACGCTATTGCCAATGTCGGCATTTGCGAGCCCAATTTGGCGGTTTTTTTTTCACTTGGCAATACTTCACCACCATCCCTACAAATCACCATCGTCAGTCAGTGTGTTACTGACTGTAAACATGGATGGATGTGGATTAGATTTCTCGTGCGTGTCCGATTCTGTGGTGCGCCATGCTTACTTACAACACTGACTGCCACTTGCGCGGGCCACGTTCAGTTGTCGTCAGAGCCACTGCACCTAAGCGAACGCAGCCGCGCTCACACGAAAAAGTACCCTTCATTCCTCACTTAATTTCTCGGCAACGGAGAGTTGTAGAGAGCTGGGGTTGGTTTTATTGGAAAGAGGAAGAGTTGATGGTGCTAACAAGACCAAATTTAAGTTGTTCAGTATCGTAGTTTAGACGTACAGAGTAAGTGGAATAGAGCGATTTTGGAAAAATCGGCCAAAAGCGCCCGGCCACACAGTAGGGAAAGTAAGACTAGCCCCGGACTGACAAAATGGCTATCCATAGTTATCCCGTCGCGGAGGGGTTAATGATACCCTCACCGACACCCAGCATCGATGGAAATACATGGATGACTGCACGGTTGGCATCCAAGACACCACTACATCACCAGATTACAATCCAGTGCAAGCCAACCTTGACAGACTGCAGACGTGGACAGAGCACAACAACGTCTCCATCAACCACACCAAGACTTTGGTGATGCACATCTGCACCTCATCTGCAGTTGTGCCCTCATCCACTCCAAGTCATTCACTTCTTCAGGCTTCTCAGTATCACTGTGGATGACGAATTATCATGGAAGCAACATATCGCTAGGATGATCAAGGTAGCCTCATACATGTTGTACATGCTGCACAGACTCAGGTATCTTGGGACTCCAGCAGGGGATTTGAAGGCAGTTTACACCTCCTTCATATTACCCTCACTGCTGTATGCCTCCCCAGCGTGGTCTTCATCTCTGAACAAAACGCAACAACAACAGCTAAAGAAGGTTCAGAAGAGGGTATGCAGAGTCATACTCGGCCTTGCCTATACCAGTTACAATGATGCCTCACCACCCTAAGTCTGCTCAGGCTGTCAGCCATGTATGAGCAAGCCCTTAGCAAGTTCAGGGAAGGCTTGCTACATAACCTCGTACCACCTGACGCCCCCACACCCGCCAGGGTTACCCGACACCAAAACAAACTGGTGCCGCTAAGAGCCCCTCACACGGACTGCTACCACCAGAGTGCTATTCCCAGTTTAGTGCGAAAAATATACACCTAGACTAGTATGTCTCCAAGTTGTAACCTATAGATCTTAGAATTAATATTAATGTAATCTTCCCCTCTGTAAATTATCAGTCTCTGACTGCCATGAAAATAAACTTATAATAATGATAATTATTATACATGTATGTATACACATACAGCCATGGCTGATAGTGGTCGATCAGGTCCCAAGGAGTGTTGGAGAGCAACTGAACTGAGTTAGATCAAGTGAATTTCTCAACATTGAGAGAAGTTTAGAAGACTTACTCTTTCGAACTCTGTTTAGTTGCACTCCAACACTCCTTGAACCCTGGTCCAGCACTATCAGCCATGGCTGTACACACACACGTACACACGCACGCACAGGCATGCACTGACGCAAGCACACGGATGTATGCACACAGGTAAATGAACACAGGCCAGCACACACAGCTCTCTCTCTCTCTAGTAGAACCACAACATAAACTTCCTGTTCACTAATCAATACAATTTAGTAAAAGTGTTCACACCATGATAAGTAAAGGTTGAGTCATTACTACTGTTACCATTCAATGTATGTGTATGTGTGTGTGTGTGTGTTAATACATATGTGTGTATACAATAATAATAATAATAATAATAATAGGTTTATTTGGTACAGGCAGCCAAGGGTTGTCAATATACATTGTAAAATGGTGATGCAAATAGGTGATACTTGTAGTTAGTGGTGTCCTAGTGTTATCACTGGTGGTGGTGGTGGTGGTGATGGTGGTGTGGTAGCTGTGTGAAACTGCATCACTACTGTCTTGCCGTGGTTGATGGAGACATTGTTAACATTGGTCCATGTGTGGAGGTTGGTGAGGTGTTGTTGCAGGAGGTGGTTGTCAGCGAAAACTTGTGTCAGTTATGGCGTCATTGATTAGGATGAGGAAGAACACGAGAGATGTTAGTGTATAGATACTGCATCCTGGTGACACATTACCTGATGTCTGTCACACAGGAAGTTTGCCAGCCATGACACTAGACTGTGCTCTACTCCCATATCAAGAGCTTTCCTTAGTACTACGTTATGGTATATTCGATCAAAATCCTTTCTGATATCTATGAATGTAAAGGCAACTAAGGTCTTTCTTTTTTTCCAGGTTACTGTAAAATAAAGTCTAGCAGGCTTATGAGACAATGGGTGGTGTGGTGGATAATGACTTCATATTTCCAAATTTTGGGGGGTCAACACAGTCAACACAAGATAGTCAACACAGGAAGATAAGGTAACTTTTTTCCACATCCCACACAGGTCCTTTAATTTGTTGTACCACTGACTGATGTTCGTTGATTTTTGTTAGGTAGTACAAATTTTTGTCAGCTTTTATTTCTCTTATGACCTTGTTGCGCAGCGTGTTATACCTCTTCCTGTCATTATAAAACGCCTTGTTGCGCTGCTCCATCAGCCTCTTGATCCGTGATGTTATCCATGGTAGGTCAGCAGGGTGATTCCTAACCTTCTTAGTAGGGAAGAAGTGGTAGTAGGCCTGGGTGATAGTAGTTTGATAATTCTCCCACTTCCTATCAACGTCATTAACAGTTAGTACCTCAGTCCACGGGTACTGTGTCAGCCACTGTCCAAACTGTCTGATAGCAGAGTCAGGTGTAGGTCTACATATCTTGGTGGTATGGTTGATTTGATGGTGGGAGGTGGTAGTGGCTGTGGCCCAGAACACAGAGAGATGGTTCCTTCTTCCCACGGGAGGGAATGGTAGGGGGGGGGTAGGTATTGGTCTGCTAGGTAATGAGGTCTAGAGTGTTCTGTTCGTGGGTTGGAAAGTTGATAATCTGGGTGATGCTTAGTTGGTCTTCTATTTCCTTTGTGTCTAGTTGGTTGAAGTCACCACATATAACCATTTTTGAAGATTAGTATCGTGCCCATAAGGTGTCACAGGTATTGATGATGTGGTCGACGAGTAGGGCATGGGTGGGTGCACGTGGTGGGTGATACACGAAACCACAAATGATGGAGGCAGTGTGGCGAGGGTGACATGGAGGTGTTAATCTTACCCACATGACCTCAAGTTCCCTGTGGATTTCAACGTTCAGCTGCTCGGCTGTGTACTTTGTGTGTAAACATCACAAGTCCACCTCCACGTTTTTCGGTTCTGAGACAGTGGAATAAGTCGTAGTTTTCAATGGTACACAACTCTGGTATAACTTGCCAGGCTTCCGTGACACAGACTATATCGGCGCTGATTGTGTTTACTGTATTCACCAGTTCATGGAATTTGTTACATAGTGAAGTCACATTGGATAGGAACACAGAGGGGAGGTCATACCAGAGGCGAGGAACTTCTATCACTTTGTATAATTTCAATACACTAAGTGTTTTCGTCTTTTTCGACGAGCGCCGATTTGTGTGTACGTGTGTTTCGTGGCAATAGTTGAAGGACTCCTTTACCTCCAATTGTCTTATCACAACATAGGGTCCCTCAACATGCACCCCGGTAGGTAAGAAAGAAGGTGGGTAGGGAGAAGGATGGGTTGGAGTAGAAGGATGGTGGAGTGAAAGGATATGACCCACAGGCCAGTGTGTGTGTGTGTGTTATTTGGGTTTAAGGGGGAAATTTTGTTGGTAAATCTCGAGCAATTGAATCCTCCAAACTCTTCAAAGCAGAAGAAAAAAACACCATTAGTTTAACTCTTCTGGTCCTGTTTTCTAGCTTATTTTGGAGGAATCAAGGCACTCCAATGTAACAAAAATGAATTACCACCTTAAAGCCTAGCCTGATGACAAGCAAGAGTACAACGTTGACCTGAGTATAGGTAAGTGCACTTGTCCCATAGGAAGGTGTGGGGCAGTATGCAAGTATCAGACTGCTTGTGAGGAACATAGTATGACCGTTGTCCCACAAATGTTCATACCTTATAGTGTGCAAAAATATTTTTTAATGCATACACAGGTTTTAAATTAGTAACCCCTAAATGTATCAGGCAGAAATCCATTCTCTATCAGATCAAAATAAAGAACCTTACTTTCTGACCAGACCTGTCCTTGACCTATCACTTCTTTGCATTTGCATGCCTGCTCTGCTGCGACTGAGCAAGGCAGTCATAATTCATTTTACCACCAAATGTGAAATTTAAAACTCTTTCCAATGGTATGCAACATGTATATATATTTATTAATTTTGTTCTGTTTGTTTGTTACCATAAACTTTCTAGAACATTCATTTTATATGCGCTTAGTAGATATGACTAGTCGCATGTACAGATTGTTAAAATTTCCCAAGCCCCTATGTTCCTGTTTACCTAGCAGTAAGTAGGTACCCTGCTGTAAAAACAAGGATAACATCATAGCAACCTTGTAGGCTGAGGGAAGATATGTTGATGTAACAAGACTGACTGCCTTAATGACCAACACCATGAGTCGATAAGCATAAATCCCTAAAATCTTCTTTGTTAAAATTAGGAAATACAGCTGCCGCTGAAAGGAATGTTTTCACTCATCCTGACATAGCAACTAACGGAGTAAATATGGCTACGAGATGCACACAAACTTCTCACAGTTCTTGCACAGGGTACAAGGACACAACCTTAGTTGCACTCGCAAAAACCTGACAGTCGAGGACGGTGCTGGTTGGCTGCAGTGGCCCTTGGTGAGGCAAAAACCCCATATGAAAAATATTTCGAGAGTCTAATTGACATAACAAATAGAAATTTCCCTTAATCTTTCAAGCAAAACCACGACGATTTCATGGAGCCTTCCTGCACTGAAATCCCAGATTCTGAAGATGACGATTTTGTGGAGCCTCCCCCAACTAACCAAGCTCCATCTGAAAATTATTTTTACCACAAAACTATGACAAATAATTGTCGGGCTCTGGGAGAGGCACTGGCAGAAGCAGCTGGTAATCTTGGAGATCAAGCATGTGCAATATGTATAGAAAAGCTCCTGAGAACTGTTAAGGACGAAGGTCCACTTCGGAACTTTTTTTTTTTTCTAGTAGAGCTAGGAAGCTCATTTTTTTAATGAAGGTGGTGAAGATGTATACTAAGATATAGATATAGTTTCATGGAATTATGTTCTTAATTATTAGAGTAATATAATAAAATGTGTTCTCGTTGCTCAAAAATACGACGGTATTTGCTTCGCTACTACTGTGGAGATATTGGAGTAATTCCTTTGAGGCTCTTGCTGCCAAGTATAATTGATATGATTGTACATTGCATGCAATATTATTTGCATAGGTGCAACGGTTTTGTTCTGAATAATTGCACAATATCTTCCATTACGTTTTTCTCTGTTTTTCTCTGTACGATGAAACATATATATTGCTAGAAAAGAAGATATTCAACTTACAGCACTAATCCAACATGCAAATAAAGATGATTTAGTTAGCTTTCAAATAAAAAAAAAAATCATGTAAATAACTGAAGAATTGGCTGAGCAGTAGCAGTTTGTATGGTTATATTTTGGCTAAAAACAAGTTTTCGGGAAATGAGCGTCAAAGTTTATCTAAGTGTTTTCCTCCCTTGCTGCTATAGATGGAGTTGTGTCTATGATAACATTTGCTTTAGTATTTATAAATTAATCATTACACAACACAAAACAATAGTTTCCAGTAATTAGGTGCACATGGTACTATATATGGTACTGTATATACAAAAAAAAAAAACCTTTACCTGTTCTGTAACCACACCCCTGGGGCATTCTTGAAAACAATACATCATCAGGTTGGGTTTTTTGTAACCAGGGATGGGCCACTTTCCAACCTTCAGTAATATTCTCCAACACCATAATGAGCATAACCTTGTATTCTCCTCTTTTTTCTTTGCTTTGATGTTCTTGCTTGCTTCCTTTCTTTGTCCATATCCTGTAATGTTATTTGCATTCTGTCATTCTTGATACCCAATTCTTCAGCTAGAAATCCTGCTTCATAACCAACATTATAACAGATAATTGCTTGGGCTACAGCAAAATCCAGTGGATTTGCCAAGGCTTTTGACCATTGGGCAGTATTTGCTGTACAGTATTGTGGATGAACAGTACACGGAAGTACAGTATTATGAAATTCATGTCTTTCTGCAAAATTGCATATAGTATTTCTTGCATAACATAACAATGAAGCTTACCATCATATGTGACATCTATATCCAGTAATCCACCATCTCCTGGGAATCGAAGTAGCTCATCTGCATTGTACAGTACTTCGTTACTTTGGCTACACTGTCCTCAAGTTATCTTATCAATTTCTACCTTACTCTGATCACCATTTTCACTTATAAAGAGTCTCTTCCTCTTCTTTACACTTGATATGGACGTATATGCATGAGTACAAATATGGAGGTAGGGTGGCTGTGGAGTGGTGGGGTTGTTGTTGATATTGTGGTGTGGGTTTGTTGTGGTTCAGTCAGCTGATGGTGGAGGTTGCCAATGCTGCTATTTCACCTACCCCCTCTCCCTCTTGTTACTGCTTTCCTCCCCTTCTCTGAGCGAATGCAAGCTTTCATGGACTTCCTTAGCATCTTGACTTCCTTGGCACCACAAAAAAACACGTAACATGAAGTGTAGATGCAGGAAATAAGAGCACTGTTAGAGTTAGCGAGTCTAGCTACTCCTTTGCAGTGCGTGTCTGACTGTCATTCCCTCTGCTGACTGTGGCTACACTGCCTCACACACACAAAGTTGCCAAGTTCGACAGTGTAGCTGTCATTTGTTCATGAACTAACCATAACAACAAGAAACATTGCACAAGAATGAAAATATTACCATGTTATGTTGCACATAGTTGCGATGTAAATGATCGCTCATCGCTCCAGAAACCTTGATTTATAGCCAAATAAACCATAGTAAAAGTTGTCAAATGATACTCAAACTGTGATAGGGTGTTGAGGACAGTACTAGCTAGATTTTAGCCAAGTTAGCGAAAAAAAAAAAAAAAAAAATTTTTTTACCTATTTTAACCCCTCTGCGACGGGATAACTATGAATAGCCAATCTGTCAGTCCGAGGCTAGTCTTACTATCCCTACTGCCTGGCCGGGCGCTTTTGGCCGATTTTTCCAAAATCGCTCTATTCCACTTACTCTGTACGTCTAAACTACGATACTGAACAACTTAAATTTGGTCTTGTTAGTACCATCAACTCTTCCTCTTTCCAATAAAACCAACCCCAGCTCTCTACAACTCTCCGTTGCCGAGAAATTAAGTGAGGAATGAAGGGTACTTTCTCGTGTGAGCGCGGCTGCGTTCGTTTAGGTGGAGTGGCTCTGACGACAACTGAACGTGGCCCGCGCGGGTGGCAGTCAGTGTTGTAAGTAAGCATGGCGCAACACAGAATCGGACACGCACGAGAAATCTAATCCACATCCATCCATGTTTACAGTCAGTAACACACTGACTGACGATGGTGATTTGTAGGGATGGTGGTGATGTATAGCCAAGTAAAAAAAACCCGCCAAATTGGGCTCGCAAATGCCGACATTGGCAATAGCGGTGCTTCATCCCACCCGGTCACCACATAGCAGTGGCGTACGACACGATCCGGGCGCTTCTTGGGAGCGTCTATGACCGCAATCCGGCCATTAACCCCTAAAGGACCGGGGTTAGTGAAATGACTGTGCCTCCCAGGACCGGGGGTTGAGCAAAAAACACGTAAAATAGCCTGTTTTCGCAAGCTCTGTTCTCCTAATTTACAACGAACGAGTGAATTATTTTAGTGCCATGAGAACGAGCAACTCTTCTTCTTTCGATTGGTACCAATGGGAAGTCTGTAGGTTTAATGGTTACAGAATTACAATGAGTTGAATGAGGTACTGTCGCCGTACGTTGAACGCGAGTGTTTGGGTGTGTGCACTGACCGTGGCGAGGTAATAGAAAATGGGGATAGGCGCTCGTCAGCTAAGCCACTCACCAACACACTCGGACATAACAACATCAATAATTCCTCAATTTTACCTTAGAAAAGGCAGTGTGTACTCAGTCTGAGCATCCCATCCTACTATAAACCAGTGTAGCCAATGTCTGGAGTAAAAAAAATTGGGGAAAATTCCTTAACCTTGGGAAATTTTAGCAATTCGGCATATGCCGGGCCCGGTCCTTTAGTGGCAACCCGTCATATGCCGGGCCCGGTCCTTTAGGGGTTAAGGGTTAAAATTCACCCTGTTTTTGCGGTTGAGGGGCTAGTACCATAATATTAATTGCAGTTCGTATGGGTTAAGGACAAGAATGGAAGATATTTGGATGAAAACAAGATATACAGTATACAGCCATCAGACATAGATTGATAGCTAGATAGACAGACATGGTCACTAATACAAATGTTATACTATCGTGCAAATTGACTTATTTGTGGCTTTGTTAAAATCATATATGGTACAGTACAATATTTATGGAAGAAATGTCTGCATCGTTTTTTTTTTCTTTACTTTTTGTAATTTTCAACAATTTTAAGGTTAGATCTATATACAAAATACACCATTACTTTGTGCAGGAAGCCACTTGTTTTGAACATCACCCCTACCCTCAAACAATCTTGGAAATTGGCGTTAATGAATTTTGATTGCCAGACACACCAAGCTAACCTCACCTAACCGAACCTAGACTGTAGCTACCTTTGGAATCTACACCAGTGTTCTCTGAGAAGTGGTAGATCTCCGCGTACAACTGTTATGGCATCAGCCATAGCAATAGCAATGCATGTAAATATAATCATAGCCTGAAAGAAACACCATATAAAAATGGTTAAAACTCACATTTTCTGTGGAAGGCAGTACAAAACTTGATTGGGTTGATACCTGGCTTTCTCTTGAATCTAACAAAAATGAAGCACAGTTATACAATGGCCACTTTGACCATGGAGTCTCTGCTGCTGAGCCACTAGGAGTAGCCTGTATTTTCCTATGGACATTCAAAAAGTATGTTAGTAGATTTTTGAATTTCATACGGACCTGGTCTGAAAAAAAAAAAATTACAGGATACTTAGGTACATCCTCAGGGTATGGAAATGAATGGTTTCATGACCAAATAAGTAATATGCCTAATGAGTGATTGGGTAAATATTGCTATTATCTGTGTCCTTGATCTTCACAATTTCTGGGAACTGTAAATGCCCGTTTCTTTTTCCTTTTCTCCCCCACCCCCGAGACTTTTATTTTGTGGAAATATATTAAAAACATTAATATTATTATGTATGTATTTGAAATATCTAACCAAGAATATATTACCATAAGATAATTCCACTGGGTATTGATAAAGTTAACCGAACCCTACCTAAAACCCAACCTAACCAGTACTTTGCTGGTACAGATAATCACAATATTAGCCAGCAATTGTACAATGAACATAAAGGGAACAATATTAACTTGCAAAAGTAGCTGAGCAGATAGGTAAATAGGTACAATGAATATTATTCCTAAATCATCTTCAAATGCCCAATTAATTACCATAGGCTTAACAGTTGGTCATGTTGTGAAATTATAAGTTATTGGTTCCCTCCTCACAATAGTATATCCACATGTAGAATAAAAAAAGGGTAGAATTATGAAAGGCCGAAAAAAAAAACATGCATCTGCTTATAAGAAATATTGTACTCTATCCTGAAATATGCCACACTCTTTATCCAGTATGCAAGGCCCTTGGATAGTTAGAAAATCACAACCCCATATCAAATTCACCAAATTATTATTATTATTATTACCTGCAGTTAGAGGGGAAAGTTGTGGATATTCGAGAAGAAGAGCCTCGGCTATCATCTGGAAACCCTCCTGGTGAAGCTTGGTTTTATGGTAAAGCTCATTTCCTGCATCCCATAAACACTTGTTTTCTCTTACAAGGTCCAGCAAAGAGGCCTCAGAGGTCCGGGTCCACAGGACTTTGTTGCTAGTTGCCATAACAACGAATGCAAAAGTGCAATACACAAAACAACAGCAGGATAGGAGGGAGTAAATATGTCGTCGTCGTTGATAACTTTATTTGTATTCCAGCCAAGCGGGACTTCCACTTTCTGCTGCATTATTAGTTGTTGGCTGAATTGGCAGAACTGTATGCCTTTTGGCTAAATTGTCAACACTGTATGCTGTCTTCTCATTGGTTAATTATGACATTATTAGTCCACCTGGAGTTCACAAGTGTTGTCATAGTAACACTCTTACTGCCTTGTCATTGGTTACTGTTTCAACCAATGAGAGACAAGTATCAGAATCCACATAGAGTTCACAAGGTGTTGTCATAGTAACACCAATACTGCCTTGTCATTGGTTACTGTTTCAGCCAATGAGAGACAAGTATCATAGACCACGTGGAGTTGACAAGGTGTTGTCATAGTAACACCAATACTGCCTTGTCATTGGTTACTGTTTCAGCCAATGAGAGACAGGTAAGGAGCAAAGAAAAAATATACAGTGTTGCCAGGTGCAAGGAAATTTTTCTGTTTTAGACAATTTTATAGTCAACGAAATTATTAAATTACAGATAGTTTTAAAAAGTAAACAGATAAATTTGTACCAGATGAAATGCCTAAAAGACCATCAATGTTGAAGAGTAAATGGGGATTTATTGAGGTGAAAAGGGAAATTCTTATGTTGAAGTTGACAAGCAGATCTGGTAACACTGCTCCCAGCTGACTCCCAGTGTTGCCAAATGCTGGGAAATTTCTCTGTTTAATGAAATGTTGAAGTCCACACACAGAAATAATAAATGATAATTCAAATTTCAAAAAGTAAACAGGGAAATTGTTACCAGATTAAATAACTAAAAAAAAATATATTCATGAATAAACAGGAAATTATTGAGGTAAAAAGGGAAAATATGATGTTGAAGTTGGGGGTGTATATGGTCAAGCAGATCTGGCAACACTGCTTCCATCTGACATAAACAAGTCGAGGCTGTTATTATTGTTATTGTTATTAATTAAACCCACGTTATTTCTCCACTAATAATTTACACACATACAGGGTAAGTTACAATAATACTTATAATATGTAATAAGGTAAATTTTTACAAGTTGCCACAACAGGATTTCACTGGAAAAAAATATATTTCTTAGAAGTGTATAAGTTTATAAGCACGCCTCCAAATACATTTGAATGTCAATATGCAAACATAATAGTTAATTATATATACAATACCGTCATGAAGGTTTAAGTTGATGCTCGTATTTCGTTTCGTCACAATATAAAATTTCATGTTAGGGATAGTACTGAAGGTTGTTAGGGTTAGGACCGAAGGTTGTTAGGGTTAGGACCGAAGGTTGTTAGGGTTAGGACCGAAGGTTGTTAGGGTTAGTACTGAAGGTTGTTAGGGTTAGGACCGAAGGTTGTTAGGGTTAGTACTGAAGGTTGTTAGGGTTAGGACCGAAGGTTGTTAGGGTTAGGACCGAAGGTTGTTAGGGTTAGGACCGAAGGTTGTTAGGGTTAATACTGAAGGTTGTTAGGGTTAGGACCGAAGGTTGTTAGGGTTAGGACCGAAGGTTATTAAGGTTAGGTCTAGGTTAGGTCAGGTCAGGTTGGTTAGAGTGGCTGTAAAACATTTCGCCAAAAAAAATAAACTTGGAGGCGCTATTGTAAATTTTTACTGGATTTAGTGTGACTACCGGGACCTAACCAGGGTAGACTACCGGGACCTAACTGGGGCAGACTACCGGGACCTAACTATAAGAGGTAACTACTGTTATGCCACATTTGCAGAAGAAATGGTATATAGAAAAGTTGTTTGTAATAGTGAAATATATACACTGGCAATAGTAACATTTTCGAAATGTAGTTGTGGCAACTTGTAAAAATATTCCCTGGGTTTTATGGTTAGACTTGAACAGTGTTACCACATTAGGTTAGGTCCTGAAAATTTGCCCCAGTCACTTTATGATAGTTTACACTGGTTATACCCGGTAGTTTGCCCAGGTTAGGTCCCTGTAGTCTGATGCTGTCTAGGTTAGGTTAGGTTAGGTCAGGCAAATTTTAAAATGCCCCATTTGAATAGCCCTATCTTGGAAATGGGACATTTGTGGAGGAAATGCCATAGAATAAAATAGTCTTAGAATGGTCTAAATAAGTGGGTAATGAAGGTAGAAAACCTGTACGTGATAAACGGCGGTTCTTTCAATATTTACCGATAATAATTTCTACGGTACAGTTTAATTAACAAATATTCATCAAAATTTATTAGTTAGGGCTCCAAACTTGAAATAATACATATTCTCTACTGTTATAACTAGGCTATAAATTATCATGGAGGAGGCTCTGGCATAGGCTAGACCACTGAATTTTGGCACATTTTTTTGTGATGACGAAATTTTACAGCGCTCGGGTCTAACACACCATAATATAAACTGAAGCCTCCCCTTAAATGCCAAGCTGGGTATTTAAGGGGGTGCGGGAGTAGGGGACAGGCTTGGGGGGGGCTGGGTGGATGCGGGAATAGGGGGACTGCTTGGGGTGGGTAGAAAGCCTGTCCCCTATTCCTGCACCCCCTAATCCCCCGCAAGCCTGTCCCACTACTCCTGCAACCCCCGCATCAGCCTAACCCCCCCAAGATTGTCCCCCTATTCCCGCACCCCCTTAAATACGCTCAAAATTAATAACAAACAAATGCCTGGCACAGCTGATGAGTGAAGCCATGCAAACATGCCAGAAACTCTAATTCAAATATTTTTACCAAAATCGTATCTGAATGCCATAGTTAAAAATAAAGAGAAATGCCACCCTAGTAAATATTTAAAATGTGGTCATGAAATTAAACACTATGATAATTCTTAACACTTAACCCATACGAACCGCAATTAATATTACAGTACTAGCCCCTCAACCGCAAAAACAGGGTGATTTTTAAAGTTTCGATTTTGTAAAAAAAATCTTACACATTTGTAGAGCTTTATTTTACACACCAGAATATGCAAACAAAAGTCTTTTATCTCCACTGGTTAGAGTACAGTAGCATATCAAATTCGGAAAATAATATGACAGTTACCCCCCCCAAATAACATACGAATCCATACGCATGTGTTCCACATGTTTATAATGCGTAGATACATGAGTATGTGTACCTCGATGTGTGCTTGCATGTTTGTGTATGTAAAACGAGTATATAGATGCACTGAAATAGACAAAAAAGGCAACATACAAGTCATTTTTGCATACAACTGTGCATACCTGTGATAAGCTAACGCATGCATACACAATGTATGGGAATGTTTGAAAGTGTGTTATACTAATGTCCAATGCCTAATAAGAGCTATGGGAGGCAGAGAGAGGCTAGGGGAGGCAGGGAGAGAGAATGTATGACAGCCCACGAGTGATTTCATTGGCTGCAGATAACACAATGTGGGTGTGGATGTACTTTGGCCACACCCACCTACACCATAGGGGGGGGGGAAGTCAGCCAATCACGATCAATTACAATAGTCCAAGGGTTACAGTTTCCCTTTGGCACTACTGCTGTTTCTATATATAGCCTGTGGTGAATTTGTGTTATTCTGTTCTAATTCATTCTGTTTATTTTTTAAGGCTGTAAATTTTTTAAGGCTGTAACTGTTGACACCTACTGTCAAGAAGCTATACGAGATTCCTTCATCGCTGGTCTTGCCTCTTCCACCATACGTCAGCGGCTGCTTGAGAAAGAATCCTTAACTCTTAGTGAAGCCATCCATCTAGCTCGAAGCCTGGACACTGCGCAACGCAATGCAGAGAAGTACTCGCTGCCGGCTGCTCCAGGGGACTTGTCTGCTGTTTCTACTGAGAATCCTCCTCCTGTACGGAAAACTATCACTAATGACACATGCGCTTCCATCGCCTCTCGTCGTACCTGCTTCAATTGCGGGAGTTTAAAACTACATCCTCGTTCTCTGTGTCCCGCTAGAACTTCAGTGTGTCATAAATGTAGGAAGATTGGACACTTTGCTAAAGTATGCAGGACTGGCAGAGTCATGGATTCAAGGAGAGGTGCCTCTACTACTACTGCTGCTGCTGTTGTTGCCGACGAATCAGGATCCGGTGAGCGGTCCGCCTCATCACTGGAAGAAGTTTCGTTCCTGCCTCGTGACTACTGCACTTATTGCGTCCCTTACCCTGCGACCGAAACTCCAGTGTTAGCTGCTATTGCTACTCCTCGTAATTCAACTATTCCTGTAAGTGTAAATGAGCTACAAGTTAACGCCCTTATCGATAGTGGAAGTACAATCAGCTTTATTCACCCTGATGTTGTAAACTGCTTGGATATTCCTGTCCACCCCTCTAAGTCCAATATTACCCTGGCCGCCTCTCAAACATCCTCTACTCTTGGTCACTGTTTCGTTAATCTAGAAGTGAATGATAATGTGTATCGGTTATTTAAGCTTTCAGTGCTTCCCGAGTTGTGTGCTAGGATAATTTTGGGCCAGGATTTTATGGGGCAACATCAGACGGTGGAATTTACGTTAAATGGCTCTTTACCTAAATTGTCTATATGTGGGGTGGCCAGTATGTCCATAGATCCTCCTTCCCTTTTTCCAAACTTGTCTTCAGATATTAAACCTATTTCCACAACCTCCCGTAAATTCTCTAAATATAATCTCACCCTGAACTTGGATAAATGTAAGTACAGACTAACTGAAATTACGTATTTAGGTTACTGTATCTCCAATGGTTCATTACGTCCTGATCCTGATCGCATCCAACCACTACTGGACTTGCCTATTCCCAGTGATAACCCTTCTTTCAAGCGAGCTTTGGGTTTGTTTTCCTATTATTCTATATGGATTCCAAACTATTCCCTACGTATTCAACCACTTTTGAACAGTCATGGCTTCCCTCTTTCCCCAGAAGCAGTAAAGTGTTTCGAATTGTTAAAGAAAGACATTTCTGAAGCCTCTGTGGCCGCTTTCGATGAAACCCTTCCACTCCAGATAGAGACAGATGCTTCTTCTGTATCAGTAGCGGCTGTACTTTCTCAGAATGGACGACCGGTTGCTTTCTTTTCTAGAACTTTGTCCCGTTCTGAGAGACTACAGCCTGCGGTGGAGAGAGAGGCAACTGCTGTTATCGAAGCCGTACGTAAGTGGAGATTATTTGTCATAGGTAGAAGATTCACAGTGGTAACTGACCAACAAGCTGTCGCTTTCATATTTGGTACCACCCATTCCTCAAAAATTAAGAATGAAAAGCTACTGCGATGGCGCCTAGAACTTTCTGAATACCAGTATGAAATTAAGTATAGACCTGGATCAGATAATGTCGCTTGTGATGCTTTATCTAGAGTTTGTTCAGTAGCTAATAAGGGTAACTCCTTCTCACTTGAGGAAATTCATGTTTCATTATGTCATCCTGGAGTGACAAGATTACACCATTTTGTAAAAATGAAAAATTTGCCTTTTTCTCTGGAGGACGTTAAGAAAGTCTGCTCTCACTGTCCTATTTGCTCTGAACTGAAACCTCAATTCTTTAGACCCCCAAATGGTAACCTCATCCGAGCTTTGAAGCCTTTTGACCGTATTTCAATAGATTTCACTGGTCCTAAACTTTCTTCAACCAAAAATAAGTATCTCCTTGTGATGATTGACGAATATTCCAGATTCCCATTTGCATTTCCTTGTTCTGATATGACTGCTGAAACTGTGATCTCTTGTTTTCTTAAGCTTTTCTCTATATTCGGTTGCCCATCATCTGTTCATTCTGATAGAGGTGCTCAGTTTATGTCTCGTCAAGTGCATGAATTTCTGCAAGGCCACGGAGTTGTCATGACTCACTCTTCACCCTATCACCCCCAAGGGAATGGACAATGTGAGAGGGAAATTGGTACTATTTGGAAAACTGTGCGTCTAACCCTTAAGTCACTCAAACTCCCTGTAACCCATTGGGATCATGTTCTAGATAGAGTCCTCCATTCCATCAGGTCCCTACTCTGTACAGCAACCAACCAAACTCCTCACGAAAGATTATTTTCATTTCCCAGGAAATCTTCTAATGGATATTCTTTACCTTCCTGGCTATCTACACCTGGTCCTGTGTTGTTGCGGAAGCATGTCCGGCACACAAAGAATGATCCCCTTGTCGAGCAAGTCGAACTTGAAAGTGCAACTCCTCACTATGCCCACATCCGCTATCCTGATGGTCGCACCTCCACAGTGTCCACCAAGGATCTAGCACCTTCTCCTCGTGACTCAACTGTTGTGAGGGAGAGTGGCACTGAAGACTCTGGGGACCTAACCTTGTCAGAGGATGCACACCCTGGAGATCTGGATAGTATCTCTAGAGGACCGAAGGAAATTATCAGAGGTACCGACAGCCCGACCACGTCCACCCAGTCCGAACCTATTGGATCAGGGGAACAGAAGCCAAACCCTGTAAGCAATGCTGAGGAAAGAGACATAGAAACAGAATCACAGCCTTTCACACTAAGACGGTCCACCAGAATTGGGAAAGCCCCAGATAGACTCATGTATAAATAACCACTGTCATTTTGTATTGTTTGTGTGCATGCAGATATGTTTTTATTGTAACTAGGTTAGTAAATAACCACTGTCATTTTGTATTGTTTGTGTGCATGCAGATATATGTTTTTATTGTAACTAGGTTAGTTTTTCTATGAGGGGAGAATGTGGTGAATTTGTGTTATTCTGTTCTAATTCATTCTGTTTACTGGTTCGATCCATTATCATTGTTTCAAGCACAGTTCCAAGGATTTGTTCCGGAAGTATTGTAAGGGTCCTTCCTTGTCTCTGGCGTCAGTTGACTCCAGCCTTTCTTACTGTACATACCTTGGATTTATTGTTGAGTAAAGCCTAAGTTAGAGGTCGTTGTGGTTTACTTATACTTCACCACATAGCCCATGCAGTTATTTATGGGCTGTTCATTTAAACGGACCATCGGCTTCAAGGCCTAAAATCGTATCGTCCGTTTAAACGGACAATAGGACTTTAGGGGTTAAATTGTACATTAAAAATAAAGAGAAATAACACCCTAGTATACCGTACGTCTATCCCTCGTTCCCTCCAAGGGGGTGGCCACGGCAGAGAAGTCTCCAGTCTTTCCTGTTCCAACACTCCCTCCTTACTTGTTCAATCCCTCCCCTACTCCTCATGTTTCTCTCATTTACATACTCTTCCACTCTGTTCCAACACTCCCTCCTTACTCCCTCCCCTCCCCCTCATGTTACTCTCCTTTACATACTCCCTCCTTACTCCCTCCCCTCCCGCTCATGTTTCTCTCCTTTACATACTCCCTCCTTACTCCCTCCCCTCCCCCTCATGTTACTCTCCTTTACATACTCTTCCACTCTGTTCTGCCATCTAACTGGTGGTCTGCCTCTCACACCACTTCCCACAACTTCACTTCCATACACCTTCTTTACAAACTCCTCACCTTGCATTCTCTCTACATGTCCAAACCACCTCAAAGTATTACGCTTCACTCTCTCAACCACTCCACACTCAATACCAATTGCCTTCTCACTCAGATCACATCTCTTATACACACTCTCATTACTTTCTCCATCCCACCTAGACACCCCACATGCTCCTCTCATGTAATTTATTTCCACAGCACCTATCCGAGACTGATTAGCCCTACTCCATGTCCATGTCACTGATGCATATGTCAGTGTTGGCAAGATTATACTGTTCCTCAGTCCCCTCTTCACCTCTATACTCACACTTCTACCCTTCATAATCCTTCCCAATGATCCCATGACTTGTCTACCCTTCATTGCTCTCTCCCTAATTTCTCCTTCCATACTTCCATGTTTACACATAACTGTCCCCAGGTACTTAAACTCCTTCACTTCCTCCATCCTCTCACCCCTCAGAGTTATCTCACACTTAGTCCCAGTTGGTACTTCCACTCTGTAGGGTGTAGCAAAGTCAATCACTTCAGTTCCTGCTCTCTCAAACACCATCACTTTACTTTTTTCCAACATTCACCTTCAGTTTCCTTCGTTTACATACAGACTGAAATTCATCTACCACTCTCTGTAACTCCCTTTCACTCTCAGCCATCAACACAGTGTCATCCGCAAACAAACTGGCCACCAAGGACCAATTTGCTTCATTCAGCCTCAATTTCACCCCTATACCATTCATTTTAGCCTCCATCTCTCTCATACACCCATCCATATATATATTAAACAACCACGGTGACATAACACATCCCTGTCTCAGCCCTACACAAATATTAAAACTCTCACTCAGATCACCCTCTACCCGCACACATGCTTCTGCATCTGTATAAAAAGCCTCAATACCTTTCAGTAGAGATCCCCCAACACCATATGAGGCTCACGCCGCGAGAGGGATGTAAGCGGCAAATTTGAAAAAATTGAGTTAGGCACGGATCCGGTTGCTAAAAGGGCATAGAATTCATGTGGAAGTGGTGTCATAGGCAAAATCGACCATCTGGATGGGTACAACAAGGCCTAAAGTTGCTCAAAATGAAGTTCTCGCTCCGCCGCCAGACAGAGCTATCTCCAGAGGCGATGAGGCAGCGCGGGCACCAATCAGCGCGGAGTATAGGGAGCGGCCATAGCTCTAGCCAATGAGCGCGCGTCCTCCCGCCAGCTGATGATCCACACGTGCGATTTAAAGTCCAATGTTTTCGTTCGTGATTCCATCAATTTCCCTATATTAATGGATTAATTATTGCAAACCAATATTGAAAACAATAAGGAATAGACACTAATACACTTGTAAGAGATAAATACATCAATGTCAATGCATATTAGTTATAAAAAGAGACTAAAAGTCAGATTTTCCTATAGTGATCGAATCTTTAAGAAACATTGACTATGAATTCTGAGGAATTCTGAGGAACTGGTTGAACAATGCTGGCGGGAAAGCAGCTGCACACATACACCGCTTCAGACAAGCGTCACTTTTTCTCCCATTCACGCCTTTCATGCCCATCCAATTCTGCCACCTTGTACATAACTCGTGCTCATACGCACAAAACTTGATATTAACCCTTAACGTCCGGTCCGCGGTCATAAACGGAGCCAGGTGGCGGCCGGGTCGTGTCTTACACCCTTGCCAAGTGGTGACCGGGCGGGATGAAGCACCGCTGTTGCCAATGTCGGCATTTACGAGCCCAATTTGGCGGTTTTTTTTTGACTTGGCTATACTTCACCACCACCCCTCCTCATCCCATACATAAGTTAGTGAGCTACTGACCGTGAAGATGGCTGAACGTGACTCAGAATTTTCGCGCGTGTCCGATTCGGTGCCCCCTACCGCGCTGCCAAGTACGTCATCTCTCGTGACTTCAACTCCCCGCGTGCAGCCTGCAAGAGCTCGCAGACCACCTGCTAGGCTCTCAGACTCTGCAATTGATAGGGAGTTGGAGGAAATGTCCGAGTTATCGTTTGGTAGTGACGACAGCGACAGTATTTATGATACGGAATGGCAGCTTGACCAGTCATCAGAGGAAGAAGTGTGTGAATCTGTATCCCACACAGCTCTTCCTTCAACGTCAAGCGTGCAAGACGTATCCAACGTTGCAGCCCCTGTTGCAATTCCGTCCACGAGTGGGGTGGGAGCTTTGAGAGGTAGTTTGGGAGACAATCTTTTGTCTCCTATTGTTGCTACCTCTCCCTTGGATACAGAACAAAAAGCTTCCACCTCCAAACCCCACTACGGGGTTACTCCTCAAGGTAAGAAGAGGTCAAGGAGGAGGTTGGATTTTTCATCATCCTCAGATTCTTCTTCGGATGAGGAGTTGCAAAGACGCTACACAAAGAAAGGTGTTGGAAGAGGGAAGGGGAAGGGAAGAGGGAAGGGTAGAGGGAAGAGAACAGAGGAGCAGCAGGAGCAGCTTATCTCGTCTGACCTGGACCCTGATAACCCACCAGACCTGACGCCATCTCCCCCCTTATCACCACCCCCTGCTACTCATGCTACTCATCCTTTGTGTGACAATCAGGGGGGTGAAGACGCATCACTGTTGCCTGCCCCCCCACTGTTGCCTGCCCCCCCACTGTCGCCTGACCCCCCACTGTCGCCTGACCCCCCACTGTCGCCTGACCTCCCACTGTCGCCTGCCGGTCCTACGTTGCCTGACGCGGCGGCGCCGCCACCACCACCACCACCACCACCACCTCCACCTCCACCACCAGCGGCAGGTCCTCGTGGCGCACCTCATCCTTACCTGTGGACGGATTGCGATTCGTTTGTGCCTGATATACCGACTTTTGATAACAGTCGGTCAGGTATTCAAGCCGTATTTCCCTGTCGTCCGTTGTCATCAATATTGGAATATTTTACTGCGTTCTTCGACGTAATAATGATGACATACTTGACGCAGGAAATAAATAACTTCAGACAATTCAGCAATCCACCAGATAGGGAACACAGCAAGATGTTGACCTGGACTGACGTGACTGTTGCTGAGTTGTATGTGTGGTTAGCTCTGACGATGCTGATGCCGCACGTCAGGAAACATCGCCTCAAGGACTTCTGGAGCACTAACGTCCTTATTTCCACGCCTGCCTTTGGAAAATATATGTCCCGGGACAGGTATAGGGACATACTTTCCTATATTCACTTCGCCCCCAACATGGGTCCACACCTGAAAGACAGGCTTTGGAAAATTAGGCCCATTCTGACTATGCTCCAGGAGAAAATGCGAGGCTTTTTTCGACCATTCCAGAATGTTGTTATCGACGAGTCTCTGGTGCTGTTCAGGGGACGAGTGTCCTTTATTCAGTACATCCCGTCAAAGAGGCATAGATTTGGCATCAAATTCTATGTCATCTGCGACTGTAAGACTGGCTATGTGTTGGATTTTATACTTTATTCAGGTATGGATGTGGATATCCCGGGCCAGGACCGTCTTGGCTTCAGCGGGAGTGTTGTCAAGCAACTCATGGGGGATTACCTTGACAACAACCACATCCTGTACACTGATAATTATTACACCTCTCCAGCACTTAGTCAGTTCCTTCTGCAGCACCAAACAGGATCCTGCGGCACCATTCGTGTCAATAGGAGGAATTGGCCAGTATTTACCCCCACCCACAGGGGTGACCGTCTCATGAAGAAATCGGGGAAAATGCTGGCCATCACTTGGCACGATAAACGCCCTGTCCGGATGCTCACCACCGTCCACAGGGGCACGATGCTGGATTCTGGGAAGATTGAGCGCGGCACAGGTAACAACATCTTCAAGCCTGATGCTGTGCTTGATTATAATATAAATATGAGACTCGTCGATAAGTCAGACATGATGGTGAGTGCCATCGATTGTCTGAGAAAAACCTGCAAGTGGTACAAGAAGGCTTTCTTCCACCTTCTTGACGTCACAGTGCTAAATTCGTACTTGCTCTACCTCCAGCAACACCCCAACAGCCGACTACCACTCCGGCAGTACGAATTGGAGTTGGTAACCCAACTCCTACAGAAATTTAGCACTGTGCAACCACTGCAGCAGCACAGGCATGCACCAGCGGCGGGACGACCTGACAGATTGCAACAGAGTGCTTACATGTTGCGCCACAGCCTAATTGATCTGCCAACCTTGGCATCAGGTCGTCCAGGTTATCGCCGCTGCCATGTCTGCAAGCACACGACACGTCGCACTCAGAGACTCAAGGAAACTCGTTACTGGTGTAAGGAGTGTCGTGTGCCATTATGCCCTGGAAACTGCTTTTCAGAATATCATGGACTGGAATTTATATAGAAGCAGGAAGTGATGGGAGTAATGCGAGTGAAGTGACAGTGACACTTGGTGACAGTGACACTATTTAGTTATAAGTGAAGTGATAGTGACACGTTTTTAGGATATAAGTGAAGTGATAGTGACACGTTTTTAGGATATAAGTGAAGTGATAGTGACACGTTTTTAGGATATAAGTGAAGTGATAGTGATTAGGATATAAGTGAAGTGATAGTGACACGTTTTTAGGATATAAGTGAAGTGATAGTGACACGTTTTTAGGATATAAGTGAAGTGATAGTGATTAGGATATAAGTGAAGTGATAGTGACACGTATAATTTACGTTGAACATAATCAGTGATATTGACACAGAAAATGTTTTGCGTAAATACTCCCACACTTCTCTCCAGGGCATAAAATATTCTGGAATGGTTAGCTAACCACACTAAAACAGGGGCTGCAAAAGGTAGGGGGTACGACGGCACGCAAACACGAGAGAAAAATGATTGAGTCACGCACCTCGCCGACCCGCTGTCACCAACCAGCCCAGCCAACGTCAGAGCCACTCCACCCGCACGAACACCACCCCGCTCTCAGCCGTGAAGTGACCTTCATTCCTCACTTCATTTCTCGGCAACGGAGAGTCCCAGAGAGCTGAGGATGGTTTCATTGGAGAGAGGAAGAGTTGATGGTGAGTACAAGACCATATTTAAGTTGTTCAGTATCGTAGTTTAGACGTACGGAGTAAGTGAAGTAGAGTGAAATTGAGCGATTTTGGTAAAAGCGCCCGGACAGCGAGGGAGGCAAGGTGCAGTAGCCCCGGACTGACAGTGCGGCTATCCATAGTTTTCCCGTCGCGGAGGGGTTAAGGAATATAAATTACATGGCCAAAAAGAAGAAGGATAGGCGATTCCAATGGTATATAATAGATCCCCCTTCTGACCGTTTTCAATGGTGTAATCATAAGGAAACTTTGAGCGCGTTTTTCTCAAAACTAGTCAGGTGGCGCTTACAGCCCTCTCGCGGCGGGAGCCTCATATATTCTCAACACCTCTGACATAGCTCTCCTATCCACCCTATCGTATGCCTTCTCCAAGTCCATGAAGGCAGCATACAACTTCCTACCTTTCCCAATATATTTCTCTACTATTGATTTTAATGCAAATGTTTGGTCCACACATCCTCTACCCTTTCTAAACCCTCCCTGTTCCTCACTAACTTTACTCTCTGTTACTTCCATCAGTCTCTCAGTTAGAACCTTCCCATACACCTTCCCTGGTACACTAAGAAGGCTTATTCCCCTATAGCTACTGCACTCCTCCTTACTCCCCTTCCCCTTATACAGAGGTACAATAATAGCCCTCCTCCAATCCTCTGGCACCTCTCCCTGCCTCCAAGCCAATGTACATACAGGGTGTCCGGAATTTTTTACCCGAAATTTTGGCATATGCATGCTTTATTAATTCTGAAAAAGAAAATACCCTATTGATGTGATCTTTTTTTTTCTTAGTTTAGCGGTAATTGAGACATTTAATTAAGGGGGGGTGAGAATAGGGGACAGGCTTGGGGGGGGGGGGGTGGGTAGAAAGCCTGTCCCCCATTTACTGCACCCCCCTAACCCCCCAAGCCTGTCCCCCTACTCCTGCAACCCCCCAAACAAACCCCCCCAAACCTGTCCCCCTATTTCTACACCCCTTTAAATGTGTGACATTTGAACGGGGGGGTTTGGGGGGTTGCAGGAGTAGGGGGACAGGCTTGGGGGGTTAGAAGGGTGCAGGAAATGGGGGACAGGCTTTCTACCCCCCCCCCCCCCCAAGCCTGTCCCCATATTCCTGCACCCCCCCAAGCCTGTCCCCTATTCTCACCCCCCTTAATTAAATGTCTCAATTACCGCTAAACTAAGAAAAAAAAAGATCACATCAATAAAGTATTTTCTTTTAAGAATTAATAAAGCATGCATATGCCAAAATTTCGGGTAAAAAATTCCGGACACCCTGTATATACAACATCCACTCCACCACTATCTCCCCCCCATACTTTAACATTTCAGCAGTTATTCCATCTACTCCCGGTGCCTTTCCCATCTTCAACTTTCCTATTGCTTTCCTAACTTCTTCCCTTCCTAATTCTCCCTGTATATCCTGTCGTCTACCACCTGCCTCCATCTCCATGCATGTCACCACCGTCTCCCCTCTCGTTCCCCCATTCATCAGACCATCAAAATGTCTCTTCCACACTTCTCTCACTTCCTCACTTCTACTCACCGTAACTCCATCCTCTCTCTTCATTCTCACGCTACCAGACTTTCCTTCTCCTCTCTCTTTTAATACCTCCTTCCAGAATAATTTCTTGTTCTCTCTAAACTTTTCACTCAGTTCCCTTCCAAACTCCTCATCCACTCTCCTTTTACTCTCACTCACCATCCTCTTCACTTGTCTTACATACATTATAATCTCTCTTCCATCTCTCTCTCACTTCTTCCGACACATTCCTTTGCAAAGTTCTCCTATATGCCTTCCTTTTCTCATCTACAGCATCTTTCACTTCTTCCGTCCACCATGCATTCCCTTTCTTGCCCCTCTTCTATGCCTTATAACCCACAACCCCTGCTGCTGTCTTCATCACTATATTCTTAAACATCTCATATACATCATTCACTCCCACTCCCTCCCCCATACTCAGCCTTGCATCCTCCAGCATCTCACCCACCCTCCTCTTATATACCTCTCTGTACTCAACATCATTTAATCTTTCACTTGCTACCTCCCTTTCATTCCCCCCTCTATCCTTCCTACCATACTCCCACTTTGCCCGGACCCTAATCCTTGCCAACACCGCATAATGGTCAGAACACTGGAACATGCCTCTTACCACTCTTGCATCCATCACATCTTTTCTCAGCCTTTCATCCACAGCTATGTAATCAATCAGACTCATCTGCTCACCTCTTTCATCTCTCCTCTTCCATGTGTACCTGTGGATCAGTTTGTGCTCGAAGCAGGTGTTGGCGAGGAACAACCCCGCCTCAGCACACAGATCCACCAGGCACTCACCATTTTCATTACTTCCATTCACACCCCATTTACCAACTATATTTCCTACTCTTTCATTCCCTACCTTCCCATTCATATCCCCCACAAGTATTATCTTCCTCCCCCTCTCAAAATTTCTCAGGCAGTCACTCAACTCATCCCAAAACTCTTTCCTTTTCATCTTCCCCACCTTGGTCTGCGCGTTCACTGGTGCATACGAGCAGACCCATGCATACCTTACAATCCCAATCTTGCTTGTCATCCATACAATCCTTGTACCTTTCCTTCCATGTCCGTCCATTCCCTTCCACACCCTCCCAGACACCAACAACGCGCACCCTTCCTTCCCTCTCCCTTTACTTTCTTCATTCATGCCTGTCCATATCACACCTCCTTCCAATCCTTCCCACCACTTACTCTTTCCTCCATCCTTACTCTCTTCCACCCCCCATCCTTTCATGTGTGTCTCAGTCACTCTCGCACACTCCACAATCTCTCTCCTTTTCACCTCATTCACCATTCCATTCACATTAATTGCAACTATTCTCAAACATTCATCCCCTTTCCTGCCCCCCATAGGGCAGACCGAAGACCCCTCTTGTATACTTGATTGTTCATCTTCTGATAAAGTCTGTATATACGCTCTCAACCAATCAACACCACACACTGTAGAGCTGTAGGCTGTGTCTAGGAGAGCATAACAAATAGTCTCTGTCATAAGTACAGACATTGTGCCAGGGCTTTCAACAACAGCATATGTTTCTATCTCTTTCTTTCCTTCCTCATCAGCACTGTTTACATAAACATTGGTATTTTTAGGACATTCTGGAGACAAATGGAACTCTGATCCACACACATAACACTTTCTAACATTACCATACCTGTCAACAGAATTTTGTTGTACACTCTTCTCAGTTCTGTTTACTATGTTGCCTCTTCCTCTACTTCTCCTAAATCCTCCACGTCCTCTTCCTCTATTGACTACATTCACTTCTTCTGTGCTAAACACCGGCTCAGTCTTTACCACAACAGCAGGTGTCTCACTTTTACCATTCCCTGACCCTGCACCAAGTGACAGTACTTCTTGGCTTCCGAAAAATTTCTTTAGACTTACTGCATAGAATCAAACATTTTTTCAGGTTCACTAAAAGACACTGCTGTCAACACAATTTGTTTGTCTTTAATATCTAGCCCTGCATTGTCTAACAGTTTAAAAGCCAAAATGCACTTTGGAATACTCACTTTGTATTTTTCTAGAACGGCAATCCTCTTCACAAATTCCAATATGTACTTCTCCATGGCATCCTCATTTACCTTTGTGAATGTGTCGAACCTTGTCCATGCATCATATGCTGCTGACATTTCGTCCTTTTGATACCATTTATCTAAATGTTGCAATAAAACGTTCATTCCATCATCATTCATCAACTCGTCAATGTTCACCTCTTCAAAAATCTTGCTCCTCACCTCGCTTCCTTCCGGGAATGACAGAGCAACAGCCATGGCTTGCTTCTTCTTGCCAATATTTGTGACAAACTTCCATGCTTTCAACTCTTGCTTCCATCGGTCATAGTTTTTGTCTCCTCCAAACGCTGGCAATCGGGCCCGTTCGCCGCCGTCGCCATTCCTGTTCATGTTGTCCTATTTCTTAAACTGGGTCCAATTGTTTCCTCTGCCACGCAACTACACTCTGCTACCATTTGTTGAGGATGTAGATTAGCATGGCAGGATATAATAGAGGCACAGGAGCAAGGAAATGTACTTTTTATTCTGTGCCTCTCAGACATGGAACATTGCAGCCAGTCTTCCCCACGCCGCTCCCAGCGTTCCTCTACCAAAACATAAACAACATAACAAAAGCCATTCGCGAAGCGCGGAGCGTAACATATCACACATATTGAACATATTTAACAATAGTCTCTTATTCTATGTTTTTTTACATGAGCCATGGACATTACCATACACAAAAACATATACATTTCTTTTCGGTTTGTTGGTTTCCATTTATGCATTTTGCTATGTGGTGGAAAATTTTCAGTTGTCATTAGATGATCATGATAATTATTTGTCTCCATTACAATTCTGTCAATAAATTCATATGAGAAAAATTCTAGAAAATAATCTAATTCACTTGATTCTTCAGATATATTAAATGTCTCACTAATTCCAACATCTTTTTCATATTTAAAAATATTGGGTGAAAAGTGCGTATTGGTCCATGACCTGTCTGTACCCAAACTGTCTTGTGATGAACTTACTTCTACTGAAGTGTCAGGTGTTTTATCCTTGTGTTTCTTTGTTCTTCTATGTGTGTTGCTGCCTGTATTTCTGTCAGTCTGCCTGTGTGTTCTAGTCTGTACAGCTCTGGTATTTATCAACCTATCCCTGCTATCTAAGGACATACTAAAATATTTAGCCATCTTTCTATTTATCTCCTAATATGGCATACAATATATTATACTGAGCACATAATTATCTCTACTATCCACAGTCCTTGTTGCTTATCAATGCACTATCAGACATCCTCACTCTCTCCTTTCTACTGTACTGTACTTCTTTATTATCTACACTTCTTCCCCCAAATTCACATCTCTACTTCCATGTAGGCTATATATTATGAAAGCTAGACCACAACACCACCATCCAAACATTTTCATTGCCTTCCACAATGGACTGGTTGACGGTCAAAAAAATGTTCTATCAAACAATTTATATCGTTAATAAATAAGCTCAATTGTCCTGTTATGTAATTTATTTGACAAAGGAATATATTGTTTGGCATATAAAAGCCATCAAAGTTGCACATAATGGAAGTTGATGGCGCGTATTCGTGACGTCAACAACCAGACGCCTAGGCCGCGCCAACGCTTTATTACCTTTGAAAGCAAGAGATTGTGATGTTTAGGGGAGATGTGCGGTATTCTTGTGCTTTTACAGAGGATATACTTCATATTCACCATGCCAGTCAATAGCTAGCAATGGTATTTTGTCCCAAAATGCAAAACATTAGTGGAAACGCTCCAGTAAAGAGATTTATTAGTGTTGTGTGTAGTAACTCCATAGTAGCTGTCCGTACACATAGGGCTGGTGACGTCACCAAACAGTGTGAGGTATGATGTTTCTCCAACACTTATTTTCACTTATTTTTCGTGAATTTCAACTCATATGGGAAAAATATTGGTATCTTCATGATCAGGAGTGTCCATTTTATTGTATTATATACTTTGTACACGACCGTCAACCAGTCCATTCTTCATTACAAAACAAAATGAAACCTTCACTGCCTTCTTCTATACTGCTTTACTACTAAGCAGACATCTATACAGCCAAACACACATCTTCAATACAAAACACATATTCATTGCATACCAAACACATCTGTACCTTCAACACATTTTCCATACATATGTACCTTCTACACATTTTCCATACATATTCACTACTTCTCTTCATATCTTCACATACTTTATTACAGTGACACACACACACCTCCATTACCTTTCAACACATCCTAACATATCCTACATAACTACTCACCCTACATCTTCGCTCCCCCACATATGCTATGCAGTATGTACACAAACAATACTGTACTGTACTACACATCATAATTACTCTCCACCAAAAAGTGTTTTTTTATTTATTTTTTTCATGCTAACCCTAAGTGAAAAATAATTATTACACCAAATCACTACTTCCACATTAATTTGGATGGTATATTGGTCAAAAATGTTTGCATTATCATAACACAAGGCAATAATTTGCAGGGTTATGCTTCTGCGAAAAAAAAAATGTATCGGTATGAGATAATAAGAATGTATAATTATTGTGTGGTGACCAAAGCACTCACCACTGCCCCATTTAGGTACTGGCATGGCTATGTCATATTTAGGTACTGGCATGGGTATGTCATATTTAGGTACTGGCATGGGTATGTCATATTTAGGTACTGGCATGGGTACTGTATGTCAGGACTAAGCAGGCTGTTGGAGGTGTCAAGTCATCGTTTTTTAGTAGGTCTTATTTCCTCATTACCAAGGTCCAAGTCGTCATTTTTTAGTAGGTCTTATACCCACATTACCAAAGTCCAAGTCGTCGTTTTTTAGTAGGTCTTATTTCCTCATTACCAAAGTCCAAGTCGTCGTTTTTTAGTAGGTCTTATTTCCACATGTAAATATTCAGTTTTTATTATCTCTCTACATTTCTGAACTGTGTGTATAAATAATGGAGGAGCAGTAATTTCAATCAATCCTTCGATCTAGTCTACTGTACCTTCAAGTGATATACTGTATATGGTAACAAGGTGTACCATTCTCTTGCTGTACACATAAATGTAAAGAAAAGAGGGTAGAAGCATAAAAAAAAAAAAAAAAAATATCAAGAGGAAGAATACGCGATCTTAAAATAAAAATTAGGTCTGTAAAGCTATATAGTACACATTCCAGTCATAGGTTACCCATTAGTAGCCTATATTGATCTATATCAATCAAATAAATGCTTGATATATTATTGCATAGTAGTGAAAGATAAATTTATATTCATATTCCGTACAAATTGTATATCCTTCAAGTCTGGTAATAATTATGTACAACAATTATAATGGTCAGTCCGTTAGTCTGCTAAGGATGATAAAGTTATGGCACGTGAGGTTATGTCCCGGTAGTCTGCCCCAGTTAGGTCCCGGTAGTCTACCCCAATTAGGTCCCAGTTGTCCGCCCCGGTTATGTCCCGGTAGTCTGCCCCAGTTATGTCCCAGTTGTCTGCCCCAGTTAGGTCCCGGTAGTCTGCCCCAATTAGGTCCCAGTTGTCCGCCCAGGTTAGGTCCCGGTACTCTACCCCAATTAGGTCCCAGTTGTCTGCCCCGGTTAGGTTTGGTTAATTTTTTAAACTTGGCTCGGATTTCCAAAATATTGACTTTTATCCCTCATGACAATTGCAGAAGCTGAGCCAAATTTTGCTGAAACTTGGCTCGGATTTTCAATGTTTTTACCTTTATACAGGTTAACAAACTACAGTACTATAAAGCCAAAATAATTTAAGTGTTTCCCCGCACCCAAAACCCCGGATTCCCAGTGTTCTCCCCCAAGATTGAAGGGATTAGGGAATATATATGAACTAACTGATCAATATTAGGGTCACTAATGAATAGAACAAATAAAAAAGGCAGGAAAAAAAAAAAAAAAAAAACCGGTAGAACTCTTATGCAGAAATACCGTCAGGCTAATATCAAAATGCCCCATTTGAATATGAGGAATATTTTTACAAGTTGCCACAACTCGATTTCAAAAATGTTACTATTACCAGTGTTTTTATTTCACTATTACAAACCACTTTTCTATATACCATTTCTTCTGCAAATGCTGCATAACAGTAGGTACCTCATATAGTTAGGTCCCTGTAGTCTGCCCAGTTAGGTCCCGGTAGTGTGTCCCAGTCCAGATTAGGTTAGGTTAGGTCCTGGTAGTGTGTCCCAGTCCAGGTTAGGTTAGGTCCCTGTAGTGTGTCCCAGTCCAGATTAGGTTAGGTTAGGTCCTGGTAGTGTGTCCCAGTCCAGATTAGGTTAGGTTAGGTCCCGGTAGTGTGTCCCAGTCCAGATTAGGTTAGGTTAGGTCCCAGTAGTGTGTCCCAGTCCAGATTAGGTTAGGTTAGGTCTCGGTAGTGTGTCCCAGTCCAGATTAGGTTAGGTCAGGTCAGGTGAGGTCTGACTAATTTTTACTGTATATTTTTTCTTGCTTAGGTCCCGGTAGTCTGCCCAGGTTAGGTCCCGGTAGTCTGCCCAGGTTAGGTCCCGGTAGTCTGCCCAGGTTAGGTCCCGGTAGTCACACTAAATCCTTCTAGGAAATATATTTTTTTCTAGTGAAACCCTGTTGTGGCAACTTGTAAAACTCTACCAAATATGACCTATCTTGGAAATTGATAGATGGATGGAGAGAGAGAGAGAGAGAGAGAGAGAGAGAGAGAGAGAGAGAGAGAGAGAGAGAGACAGAGAGAGAGAGAGAGAGAGAGAGAGAGAGAGAGAGAGTGAGAGTGTGTGTATGTGTGTGTGTGAGGGCATTTGCGGAGGAAATGCTATAAGAAAATAATCTTAGAATGGTCTAAATAAATGGATAATGAAGGTAGAAAACCCTTATGCAATAACGGCAATTCTTTCAATATTTACCGCATTAAATTTTAGTGTATGAACTTATGAAGATTATACAAAGATGTAATTTGTTTTGTGTTCCTATGACCTACAGTATATTTTCTCTTGTGATATTGATGATAGACACTGTACAGTAATGCTATAGGCCTACATACTCCAGCACCAAGTAGGCCTACTGTGGGAATATCTTGTATATTGGCTGTAGCACCATCATAATCCTCACAAAATATGTAAATTTAGATGTTACCAGTGTATATTTCATTACATAACACACTAAGTGAAGTGAAAAATAAATGAAATCATTACATAACACACGAAGTGAAGTGAAAAATAAATGAAATCATTACATAACACACTAAGTGAAGTGAAAAATAAATGAAATCATTACATAACACACTAAGTGAAGTGAAAAATAAATGAAATCATTACATAACACACGAAGTGAAGTGAAAAATAAATGAAATCATTACATAACACACTAAGTGAAGTGAAAAATAAATGAAATCATTACATAACACACTAAGTGAAGTGAAAAATAAATGAAATCATTACATAACACACTAAGTGAAGTGAAAAATAAATGAAATCATTACATAACACACTAAGTGAAGTGAAAAATAAATGAAATCATTACATAACACACTAAGTGAAGTGAAAAATAAATGAAATTATTACATAACACACTAAGTGAAGTGAAAAATAAATGAAATCATTACATAACACACTAAGTGAAGTGAAAAATAAATGAAATCATTACATAACACACTAAGTGGAGTGAAAAATAAATGAAATCATTACATAACACACTAAGTGAAGTGAAAAATAAATGAAATAATTACATATCACACTTAGTGAAGTGAAAAATAAATGAAATCATTACATATCACACTTAGTGAAGTGAAAAATAAATGAAATCATTACATAACACACTAAGTGAAGTGAAAAATAAATGAAATCATTACATAACACACTAAGTGAAGTGAAAAATAAATGAAATCATTACATAACACACTAAGTGAAGTGAAAAATAACTGAAATCATTACATAACATACTAAGTGAAGTGAAAAATAAATGAAATCATTACATAACACACTAAGTGAAGTGAAAAATAAATGAAATCATTACATAACACACTAAGTGAAGTGAAAAATAAATGAAATCATTACATAACATACTAAGTGAAGTGAAAAATAAATGAAATCATTACATAACACACTAAGTGAAGTGAAAAATAAATGAAATCATTATATAACACACTAAGTGAAGTGAAAAATAAATGAAATCATTACATAACACACTAAGTGAAGTGAAAAATAAATGAAATCATTCCATAACACACTAAGTGAAGTGAAAAATAAATGAAATCATTACATAGCACACTAAGTGGAGTGAAAAATAAATGAAATCATTACATAACTCACTAAGTGAAGTGAAAAATAAATTAAATAATTACATATCACACTAAGTGAAGTGAAAAATAAATGAAATCATTACATAACACACTAAGTGAAGTGAAAAATAAATGAAATCATTACATAACACATTAAGTGAAGTAAAAAATAAATGAAATCATTACATAACACACTAAGTGAAGTGAAAAATAAATGAAATCATTACATAACACACTAAGTGAAGTGAAAAATCAATGAAATCATTACCTAACACACTAAGTGAAGTGAAAAATAAATGAAATCATTACATAACACACTAAGTGAAGTGAAAAAAAAATGAAATAATTACATAACATACTAAGTGAAGTGAAAAATAAATGAAATCATTACATAACACACTAAGTGAAGTGAAAAATAAATGAAATCATTACATAACACACTAAGTGAAGTGAAAAATAAATGAAATCATTACATAACACACTAAGTGAAGTGAAAAATAAATGAAATCATTACATAACACACTAAGTGGAGTGAAAAATAAATGAAATAATTACATAACACACTAAGTGAAGTGAAAAATAAATGAAATCATTACATAACACACTAAGTGAAGTGAAAAATAAATGAAATCATTACATAACACACTAAGTGAAGTGAAAAATAAATTAAATCATTACATAACACACTAAGTGAAGTGAAAAATAAATGAAATCATTACATAACACACTAAGTGAAGTGAAAAATAAATGAAATCATTACATATCACACTTAGTGAAGTGAAAAATAAATGAAATCATTACATAACACACTAAGTGAAGTGAAAAATAAATGAAATCATTTCATAACACACTAAGTGAAGTGAGAAATAAATGAAATCATTACATAACACACTAAGTGAAGTGAAAAATAAATGAAATCATTACATAACACACTAAGTGAAGTGAAAAATAAATGAAATAATTACATAACACACTAAGTGAAGTGAAAAATAAATGAAATAATTACATAACACACTAAGTGAAGTGAAAAATAAATGAAATCATTACATAACACACTAAGTGGAGTAAAAAATAAATGAAATCATTACATAACACACTAAGTGAAGTGAAAAATAAATGAAATCATTACATAACACACTAAGTGAAGTGAAAAATAAATGAAATCATTACATAACACACTAAGTGAAGTGAAAAATAAATGAAATCATTACATAACACACTAAGTGAAGTGAAAAATAAATGAAATCATTACATAACACACTAAGTGAAGTGAAAAATAAATGAAATCATTACATAACACACTAAGTGAAGTGATAAATAAATGAAATCATTACATAGCACACTAAGTGAAGTGAAAAATAAATGAAATTATTACATAACACACTAAGTGAAGTGAAAAATAAATGAAATCATTACATAACACACTAAGTGAAGTGAAAACTAAATGAAATCATTACATAACACACTAAGTGAAGTGAAAACTAAATGAAATCATTACATAACACACTAAGTGAAGTGAAAAATAAATGAAATCATTACATAACACACTAAGTGAAGTGAAAAATAAATGAAATCATTACATAACACACTAAGTGAAGTGAAAAATAAATTAAATCATTACATAACACACTAAGTGAAGTGAAAAATAAATGAAATAATTACATATCACACTTAGGGAAGTGAAAAATAAATGAAATCATTACATAACACACTAAGTGAAGTGAAAAATAAATGAAATCATTACATAACACACTAAGTGAAGTGAAAAATAAATGAAATCATTACCTAACACACTAAGTGAAGTGAAAAATAATGAAATCATTACATAACACACTAAGTGAAGTGAAAAATAAATGAAATCATTACATATCACACTTAGTGAAGTGAAAAATAAATGAAATCATTACATAACACACTAAGTGAAGTGAAAAATAAATGAAATCATTACATAACACACTAAGTGAAGTGAAAAATAAATGAAATCATTACATAACACACTAAGTGAAGTGAAAAATAAATGAAATCATTACATAACACACTAAGTGAAGTGAAAAATAAATGAAATCATTACATAACACACTAAGTGGAGTGAAAAATAAATGAAATCATTACATAACACGCTAAGTGAAGTGAAAAATAAATTAAATTATTACATAACACACTAAGTGAAGTGAAAAATAAATGAAATCATTACATATCACACTTAGTGAAGTGAAAAATAAATGAAATCATTACATAACACACTAACTGAAGTGAAAAATAAATGAAATCATTACATAACACACTAAGTGAAGTGAAAAATAAATGAAATAATTACATAACACACTAAGTGAAGTGAAAAATAAATGAAATCATTACATAACACACTAAGTGAAGTGAAAAATAAATGAAATCATTACATAACACACTAAGTGAAGTGAAAAATAAATGAAATCATTACATAACACACTAAGTGAAGTGAAAAATAAATGAAATCATTACATAACACACTAAGTGAAGTGAAAAATAAATGAAATCATTACATAACACACTAAGTGAAGTGAAATATAAATGAAATCATTATATAACACACTAAGTGAAGTGAAAAATAAATGAAATCATTACATAACACACTAAGTGAAGTGAAAAATAAATGAAATCATTACATAACACACTAAGTGAAGTGAAAAATAAATGAAATCATTACATAACACACTAAGTGAAGTGAAAAATAAATGAAATCATTACATAACACACTAAGTGAAGTGAAAAATAAATGAAATCATTACATAACACACTAAGTGAAGTGAAAAATAAATGAAATCATTACATAACACACTAAGTGAAGTGAAAAATAAATGAAATCATTACATAACACACTAAGTGAAGTGAAAAATAAATGAAATCATTACATAACACACTAAGTGAAGTGAAAAATAAATGAAATCATTACATAACATACTAAGTGAAGTGAAAAATAAATGAAATCATTACATAACACACTAAGTGAAGTGAAAAATAAATGAAATCATTATATAACACACTAAGTGAAGTGAAAAATAAATCAAATCATTACATAACACACTAAGTGAAGTGAAAAATAAATGAAATCATTCCATAACACACTAAGTGAAGTGAAAAATAAATGAAATCATTACATAGCACACTAAGTGGAGTGAAAAATAAATGAAATCATTACATAACACACTAAGTGAAGTGAAAAATAAATTAAATCATTACATATCACACTAAGTGAAGTGAAAAATAAATGAAATCATTACATAACACACTAAGTGAAGTGAAAAATAAATGAAATCATTACATAACACATTAAGTGAAGTAAAAAATAAATGAAATCATTACATAACACACTAAGTGAAGTGAAAAATAAATGAAATCATTACATAACACACTAAGTGAAGTGAAAAATCAATGAAATCATTACCTAACACACTAAGTGAAGTGAAAAATAAATGAAATCATTACATAACACACTAAGTGAAGTGAAAAAAAAATGAAATAATTACATAACATACTAAGTGAAGTGAAAAATAAATGAAATCATTACATAACACACTAAGTGAAGTGAAAAATAAATGAAATCATTACATAACACACTAAGTGAAGTGAAAAATAAATGAAATCATTACATAACACACTAAGTGAAGTGAAAAATAAATGAAATCATTACATAACACACTAAGTGGAGTGAAAAATAAATGAAATAATTACATAACACACTAAGTGAAGTGAAAAATAAATGAAATCATTACATAACACACTAAGTGAAGTGAAAAATAAATGAAATCATTACATAACACACTAAGTGAAGTGAAAAATAAATTAAATCATTACATAACACACTAAGTGGAGTGAAAAATAAATGAAATCATTACATAACACACTAAGTGAAGTGAAAAATAAATGAAATCATTACATATCACACTTAGTGAAGTGAAAAATAAATGAAATCATTACATAACACACTAAGTGAAGTGAAAAATAAATGAAATCATTACATAACACACTAAGTGAAGTGAGAAATAAATGAATTCATTACATAACACACTAAGTGAAGTGAAAAATAAATGAAATCATTACATAACACACTAAGTGAAGTGAAAAATAAATGAAATCATTACATAACACACTAAGTGAAGTGAAAAATAAATGAAATAATTACATAACACACTAAGTGAAGTGAAAAATAAATGAAATCATTACATAACATACTAAGTGAAGTGAAAAATAAATGAAATCATTACATAACACACTAAGTGAAGTGAAAAATAAATGAAATTATTACATAACACACTAAGTGAAGTGAAAAATAAATGAAATCATTACATAACACACTAAGTGAAGTAAAAAATAAATGAAATCATTACATAACACACTAAGTGAAGTGAAAAATAAATGAAATCATTACATAACACACTAAGTGAAGTGAAAAATAAATGAAATCATTACATAACACACTCAGTGAAGTGAAAAATAAATGAAATCATTACATAACACACTAAGTGAAGTGAAAAATAAATGAAATCATTACATAACACACTAAGTGAAGTGAAAAATAAATGAAATCATTACATAACACACTAAGTGGAGTGAAAAATAAATGAAATCATTACATAACACACTAAGTGAAGTGAAAAATAAATGAAATCATTACATAACACACTAAGTGAAGTGAAAAATAAATGAAATCATTACATAACACACTAAGTGAAGTGAAAAATAAATGAAATCATTACATAACACACTAAGTGAAGTGAAAAATAAATGAAATCATTACATAACACACTAAGTGAAGTGAAAAATAAATGAAATCATTACATAACACACTAAGTGAAGTGATAAATAAATGAAATCATTACATAGCACACTAAGTGAAGTGAAAAATAAATGAAATTATTACATAACACACTAAGTGAAGTGAAAAATAAATGAAATCATTACATAACACACTAAGTGAAGTGAAAACTAAATGAAATCATTACATAACACACTAAGTGAAGTGAAAAATAAATGAAATCATTACATAACACACTAAGTGAAGTGAAAAATAAATGAAATCATTACATAACACACTAAGTGAAGTGAAAAATAAATGAAATCATTACATAACACACTAAGTGAAGTGAAAAATAAATTAAATCATTACATAACACACTAAGTGAAGTGAAAAATAAATGAAATAATTACATATCACACTTAGTGAAGTGAAAAATAAATGAAATCATTACATAACACACTAAGTGAAGTGAAAAATAAATGAAATCATTACATAACACACTAAGTGAAGTGAAAAATAAATGAAATCATTACATAACACACTAAGTGAAGTGAAAAATAATGAAATCATTACATAACACACTAAGTGAAGTGAAAAATAAATGAAATCATTACATATCACACTTAGTGAAGTGAAAAATAAATGAAATCATTACATAACACACTAAGTGAAGTGAAAAATAAATGAAATCATTACATAACACACTAAGTGAAGTGAAAAATAAATGAAATCATTACATAACACACTAAGTGAAGTGAAAAATAAATGAAATCATTACATAACACACTAAGTGAAGTGAAAAATAAATGAAATCATTACATAACACACTAAGTGGAGTGAAAAATAAATGAAATCATTACATAACACACTAAGTGAAGTGAAAAATAAATTAAATTATTACATAACACACTAAGTGAAGTGAAAAATAAATGAAATCATTACATATCACACTTAGTGAAGTGAAAAATAAATGAAATCATTACATAACACACTAAGTGAAGTGAAAAATAAATGAAATCATTACATAACACACTAAGTGAAGTGAAAAATAAATGAAATAATTACATAACACACTAAGTGAAGTGAAAAATAAATGAAATCATTACATAACACACTAAGTGAAGTGAAAAATAAATGAAATCATTACATAACACACTAAGTGAAGTGAAAAATAAATGAAATCATTACATAACACACTAAGTGAAGTGAAAAATAAATGAAATCATTACATAACATACTAAGTGAAGTGAAAAATAAATGAAATCATTACATAAAACACTAAGTGAAGTGAAAAATAAATGAAATCATTACATAACACACTAAGTGAAGTGAAAAATAAATGAAATCATTACATAACACACTAAGTGAAGTGAAATATAAATGAAATCATTATATAACACACTAAGTGAAGTGAAAAATAAATGAAATCATTACATAACACACTAAGTGAAGTGAAAAATAAATGAAATCATTACATAACACACTAAGTGAAGTGAAAAATAAATGAAATCATTACATAACACACTAAGTGAAGTGAAAAATAAATGAAATCATTACATAACACACTAAGTGAAGTGAAAAATAAATGAAATCATTACATAACACACTAAGTGGAGTGAAAAATAAATGAAATCATTACATAACACACTAAGTGAAGTGAAAAATAAATGAAATCATTACATAACACACTAAGTGAAGTGAAAAATAAATGAAATCATTACATAACACACTAAGTGAAGTGAAAAATAAATTAAATCATTACATAACACACTAAGTGAAGTGAAAAATAAATGAAATCATTACATAACACACTAAGTGAAGTGAAAAATAAATGAAATCATTACATAACACACTAAGTGAAGTGAAAAATAAATGAAATAATTACATAACACACTAAGTGAAGTGAAAAATAAATTAAATCATTACATAACACACTAAGTGAAGTGAAAAATAAATGAAATCATTACATAACACACTAAGTGAAGTGAAAAATAAATGAAATCATTACATAACACACTAAGTGAAGTGAAAAATAAATGAAATCATTACATAACACACTAAGTGAAGTGAAAAATAAATGAAATCATTACATAACACACTAAGTGAAGTGAAAAATAAATGAAATCATTACATATCACACTTAGTGAAGTGAAAAATAAATGAAATCATTACATAACACACTAAGTGAAGTGAAAAATAAATGAAATCATTACATAACACACTAAGTGAAGTGAAAAATAAATGAAATCATTACATAACACACTAAGTGAAGTGAAAAATAAATGAAATCATTACATAACACACTAAGTGAAGTGAAAAATAAATGAAATCATTACATAACACACTAAGTGGAGTGAAAAATAAATGAAATCATTACATAACACACTAAGTGAAGTGAAAAATAAATTAAATTATTACATAACACACTAAGTGAAGTGAAAAATAAATGAAATCATTACATATCACACTTAGTGAAGTGAAAAATAAATGAAATCATTACATAACACACTAAGTGAAGTGAAAAATAAATGAAATCATTACATAACACACTAAGTGAAGTGAAAAATAAATGAAATAATTACATAACACACTAAGTGAAGTGAAAAATAAATGAAATCATTACATAACACACTAAGTGAAGTGAAAAATAAATGAAATCATTACATAACACACTAAGTGAAGTGAAAAATAAATGAAATCATTACATAACACACTAAGTGAAGTGAAAAATAAATGAAATCATTACATAACATACTAAGTGAAGTGAAAAATAAATGAAATCATTACATAAAACACTAAGTGAAGTGAAAAATAAATGAAATCATTACATAACACACTAAGTGAAGTGAAAAATAAATGAAATCATTACATAACACACTAAGTGAAGTGAAATATAAATGAAATCATTATATAACACACTAAGTGAAGTGAAAAATAAATGAAATCATTACATAACACACTAAGTGAAGTGAAAAATAAATGAAATCATTACATAACACACTAAGTGAAGTGAAAAATAAATGAAATCATTACATACCACACTAAGTGAAGTGAATAATAAATGAAATCATTACATAACACACTAAGTGAAGTGAAAAATAAATGAAATCATTACATAACACACTAAGTGGAGTGAAAAATAAATGAAATCATTACATAACACACTAATTGAAGTGAAAAATAAATGAAATCATTACATAACACACTAAGTGAAGTGAAAAATAAATGAAATCATTACATAACACACTAAGTGAAGTGAAAAATAAATGAAATCATTACATAACACACTAAGTGAAGTGAAAAATAAATTAAATCATTACATAACACACTAAGTGAAGTGAAAAATAAATGAAATCATTACATAACACACTAAGTGAAGTGAAAAATAAATGAAATCATTACATAACACACTAAGTGAAGTGAAAAATAAATTAAATCATTACATAACACACTAAGTGAAGTGAAAAATAAATTAAATCATTACATAACACACTAAGTGAAGTGAAAAATAAATGAAATAATTACATATCACACTTAGTGAAGTGAAAAATAAATGAAATAATTACATAACACACTAAGTGAAGTGAAAAATAAATGAAATAATTACATAACACACTAAGTGAAGTGAAAAATAAATGAAATCATTACATAACACACTAAGTGAAGTGAAAAATAAATGAAATCATTACATAACACACTAAGTGAAGTGAAAAATAAATGAAATCATTACATAACATACTAGGTGAAGTGAAAAATAAATGAAATCATTACATAATACACTAAATGAAGTGAAAAATAAATGAAATCATTACATAACACACTAAGTGAAGTGAAAAATAAATGAAATCATTACATAACACACTAAGTGAAGTGAAAAATAAATGAAATCATTACATAACACACTAAGTGAAGTGAAAAATAAATGAAATCATTACATAACACACTAAGTGAAGTGAAAAATAAATGAAATCATTACATAACACACTAAGTGAAGTGAAAAATAAATGAAATCATTACATAACACACTAAGTGAAGTGAAAAATAAATGAAATCATTACATAACACACTAAGTGAAGTGAAAAATAAATGAAATCATTACATAACACACTAAGTGAAGTGAAAAATAAATGAAATCATTACATAACACACTAAGTGAAGTGAAAAATAAATGAAATCATTACATATCACACTTAGTGAAGTGAAAAATAAATGAAATCATTACATAACACACTAAGTGAAGTGAAAAATAAATTAAATCATTACATAACACACTAAGTGAAGTGAAAAATAAATGAAATCATTACATAACACACTAAGTGAAGTGAAAAATAAATGAAATCATTACATAACACACTAAGTGAAGTGAAAAATAAATGAAATCATTACATAACACACTAATTGAAGTGAAAAATAAATGAAATCATTACATAACACACTAAGTGAAGTGAAAAATAAATGAAATCATTACATAACATACTAAGTGAAGTGAAAAATAAATGAAATCATTACATAACACACTAAGTGAAGTGAAAAATAAATGAAATCATTACATAACACACTAAGTGAAGTGAAAAATAAATGAAATCATTACATAACACACTAAGTGAAGTAAAAAATAAATGAAATCATTACATAACACACTAAGTGAAGTGAAAAATAAATGAAATCATTACATAACACACTAAGTGAAGTGAAAAATAAATGAAATCATTACATAACACACTAAGTGAAGTGAAAAATAAATGAAATCATTACATAACACACTAAGTGAAGTGAAAAATAAATGAAATCATTACATAACACACTAAGTGAAGTGAAAAATAAATGAAATCATTACATAACACACTAAGTGGAGTGAAAAATAAATGAAATCATTACATAACACACTAAGTGAAGTGAAAAATAAATGAAATCATTACATAACACACTAAGTGAAGTGAAAAATAAATGAAATCATTACATAACACACTAAGTGAAGTGAAAAATAAATGAAATCATTACATAACACACTAAGTGAAGTGAAAAATAAATGAAATCATTACATAACACACTAAGTGAAGTGAAAAATAAATGAAATCATTACATAACACACTAAGTGAAGTGAAAAATAAATGAAATCATTACATAACACACTAAGTGAAGTGAAATATAAATGAAATCATTATATAACACACTAAGTGAAGTGAAAAATAAATGAAATCATTACATAACACACTAAGTGAAGTGAAAAATAAATGAAATCATTACATAACACACTAAGTGAAGTGAAAAATAAATGAAATCATTACATAACACACTAAGTGAAGTGAAAAATAAATGAAATCATTACATAACACACTAAGTGAAGTGAAAAATAAATGAAATCATTACATAACACACTAAGTGAAGTGAAAAATAAATGAAATCATTACATAACACACTAAGTGAAGTGAAAAATAAATGAAATCATTACATAACACACTAAGTGAAGTGAAAAATAAATGAAATCATTACATAACACACTAAGTGAAGTGAAAAATAAATGAAATCATTACATAACATACTAAGTGAAGTGAAAAATAAATGAAATCATTACATAACACACTAAGTGAAGTGAAAAATAAATGAAATCATTATATAACACACTAAGTGAAGTGAAAAATAAATCAAATCATTACATAACACACTAAGTGAAGTGAAAAATAAATGAAATCATTCCATAACACACTAAGTGAAGTGAAAAATAAATGAAATCATTACATAGCACACTAAGTGGAGTGAAAAATAAATGAAATCATTACATAACACACTAAGTGAAGTGAAAAATAAATTAAATCATTACATATCACACTAAGTGAAGTGAAAAATAAATGAAATCATTACATAACACACTAAGTGAAGTGAAAAATAAATGAAATCATTACATAACACATTAAGTGAAGTAAAAAATAAATGAAATCATTACATAACACACTAAGTGAAGTGAAAAATAAATGAAATCATTACATAACACACTAAGTGAAGTGAAAAAATCAATGAAATTATTACCTAACACACTAAGTGAAGTGAAAAATAAATGAAATCATTACATAACACACTAAGTGAAGTGAAAAAAAAAATGAAATAATTACATAACATACTAAGTGAAGTGAAAAATAAATGAAATCATTACATAACACACTAAGTGAAGTGAAAAATAAATGAAATCATTACATAACACACTAAGTGAAGTGAAAAATAAATGAAATCATTACATAACACACTAAGTGAAGTGAAAAATAAATGAAATCATTACATAACACACTAAGTGGAGTGAAAAATAAATGAAATAATTACATAACACACTAAGTGAAGTGAAAAATAAATGAAATCATTACATAACACACTAAGTGAAGTGAAAAATAAATGAAATCATTACATAGCACACTAAGTGAAGTGAAAAATAAATTAAATCATTACATAACACACTAAGTGAAGTGAAAAATAAATTAAATCATTACATAACACACTAAGTGAAGTGAAAAATAAATGAAATCATTACATATCACACTTAGTGAAGTGAAAAATAAATGAAATCATTACATAACACACTAAGTGAAGTGAAAAATAAATGAAATCATTACATAACACCTAAGTGAAGTGAGAAATAAATGAATTCATTACATAACACACTAAGTGAAGTGAAAAATAAATGAAATCATTACATAACACACTAAGTGAAGTGAAAAATAAATGAAATCATTACATAACACACTAAGTGAAGTGAAAAATAAATGAAATAATTACATAACACACTAAGTGAAGTGAAAAATAAATGAAATCATTACATAACATACTAAGTGAAGTGAAAAATAAATGAAATCATTACATAACACACTAAGTGAAGTGAAAAATAAATGAAATTATTACATAACACACTAAGTGAAGTGAAAAATAAATGAAATCATTACATAACACACTAAGTGAAGTGAAAAAATAAATGAAATCATTACATAACACACTAAGTGAAGTGAAAAATAAATGAAATCATTACATATCACACTTAGTGAAGTGAAAAATAAATGAAATCATTACATAACACACTAAGTGAAGTGAAAAATAAATGAAATCATTACATAACACACTAAGTGAAGTGAAAAATAAATGAAATCATTACATAACACACTAAGTGAAGTGAAAAATAAATGAAATCATTACATAACACACTAAGTGAAGTGAAAAATAAATGAAATCATTACATAACACACTAAGTGGAGTGAAAAATAAATGAAATCATTACATAACACACTAAGTGAAGTGAAAAATAAATTAAATTATTACATAACACACTAAGTGAAGTGAAAAATAAATGAAATCATTACATATCACACTTAGTGAAGTGAAAAATAAATGAAATCATTTACATAACACACTAAGTGAAGTGAAAAATAAATGAAATCATTACATAACACACTAAGTGAAGTGAAAAATAAATGAAATAATTACATAACACACTAAGTGAAGTGAAAAATAAATGAAATCATTACATAACACACTAAGTGAAGTGAAAAATAAATGAAATCATTACATAACACACTAAGTGAAGTGAAAAAATAAATGAAATCATTACATAACACACTAAGTGAAGTGAAAAATAAATGAAATCATTACATAACATACTAAGTGAAGTGAAAAATAAATGAAATCATTACATAAAACACTAAGTGAAGTGAAAAATAAATGAAATCATTACATAACACACTAAGTGAAGTGAAAAATAAATGAAATCATTACATAACACACTAAGTGAAGTGAAATATAAATGAAATCATTATATAACACACTAAGTGAAGTGAAAAATAAATGAAATCATTACATAACACACTAAGTGAAGTGAAAAATAAATGAAATCATTACATAACACACTAAGTGAAGTGAAAAATAAATGAAATCATTACATACCACACTAAGTGAAGTGAATAATAAATGAAATCATTACATAACACACTAAGTGAAGTGAAAAATAAATGAAATCATTACATAACACACTAAGTGGAGTGAAAAATAAATGAAATCATTACATAACACACTAATTGAAGTGAAAAATAAATGAAATCATTACATAACACACTAAGTGAAGTGAAAAATAAATGAAATCATTACATAACACACTAAGTGAAGTGAAAAATAAATGAAATCATTACATAACACACTAAGTGAAGTGAAAAATAAATTAAATCATTACATAACACACTAAGTGAAGTGAAAAATAAATGAAATCATTACATAACACACTAAGTGAAGTGAAAAATAAATGAAATCATTACATAACACACTAAGTGAAGTGAAAAATAAATTAAATCATTACATAACACACTAAGTGAAGTGAAAAATAAATTAAATCATTACATAACACACTAAGTGAAGTGAAAAATAAATGAAATAATTACATATCACACTTAGTGAAGTGAAAAATAAATGAAATAATTACATAACACACTAAGTGAAGTGAAAAATAAATGAAATCATTACATAACACACTAAGTGAAGTGAAAAATAAATGAAATCATTACATAACACACTAAGTGAAGTGAAAAATAAATGAAATCATTACATAACACACTAAGTGAAGTGAAAAATAAATGAAATCATTACATAACATACTAGGTGAAGTGAAAAATAAATGAAATCATTACATAATACACTAAATGAAGTGAAAAATAAATGAAATCATTACATAACACACTAAGTGAAGTGAAAAATAAATGAAATCATTACATAACACACTAAGTGAAGTGAAAAATAAATGAAATCATTACATAACACACTAAGTGAAGTGAAAAATAAATGAAATCATTACATAACACACTAAGTGAAGTGAAAAATAAATGAAATCATTACATAACACACTAAGTGAAGTGAAAAATAAATGAAATCATTACATAACACACTAAGTGAAGTGAAAAATAAATGAAATCATTACATAACACACTAAGTGAAGTGAAAAATAAATGAAATCATTACATAACACACTAAGTGAAGTGAAAAATAAATGAAATCATTACATAACACACTAAGTGAAGTGAAAAATAAATGAAATCATTACATATCACACTTAGTGAAGTGAAAAATAAATGAAATCATTACATAACACACTAAGTGAAGTGAAAAATAAATTAAATCATTACATAACACACTAAGTGAAGTGAAAAATAAATGAAATCATTACATAACACACTAAGTGAAGTGAAAAATAAATGAAATCATTACATAACACACTAAGTGAAGTGAAAAATAAATGAAATCATTACATAACACACTAATTGAAGTGAAAAATAAATGAAATCATTATATAACACACTAAGTGAAGTGAAAAATAAATGAAATCATTACATAACATACTAAGTGAAGTGAAAAATAAATGAAATCATTACATAACACACTAAGTGAAGTGAAAAATAAATGAAATCATTACATAACACACTAAGTGAAGTGAAAAATAAATGAAATCATTACATAACACACTAAGTGAAGTAAAAAATAAATGAAATCATTACATAACACACTAAGTGAAGTGAAAAATAAATGAAATCATTACATAACACACTAAGTGAAGTGAAAAATAAATGAAATCATTACATAACACACTAAGTGAAGTGAAAAATAAATGAAATCATTACATAACACACTAAGTGAAGTGAAAAATAAATGAAATCATTACATAACACACTAAGTGAAGTGAAAAATAAATGAAATCATTACATAACACACTAAGTGGAGTGAAAAATAAATGAAATCATTACATAACACACTAAGTGAAGTGAAAAATAAATGAAATCATTACATAACACACTAAGTGAAGTGAAAAATAAATGAAATCATTACATAACACACTAAGTGAAGTGAAAAATAAATGAAATCATTACATAACACACTAAGTGAAGTGAAAAATAAATGAAATCATTACATAACACACTAAGTGAAGTGAAAAATAAATGAAATCATTACATAACACACTAAGTGAAGTGAAAAATAAATGAAATCATTACATAACACACTAAGTGAAGTGAAATATAAATGAAATCATTATATAACACACTAAGTGAAGTGAAAAATAAATGAAATCATTACATAACACACTAAGTGAAGTGAAAAATAAATGAAATCATTACATAACACACTAAGTGAAGTGAAAAATAAATGAAATCATTACATAACACACTAAGTGAAGTGAAAAATAAATGAAATCATTACATAACACACTAAGTGAAGTAAAAAATAAATGAAATCATTACATAACACACTAAGTGAAGTGAAAAATAAATGAAATCATTACATAACACACTAAGTGAAGTGAAAAATAAATGAAATCATTACATAACACACTAAGTGAAGTGAAAAATAAATGAAATCATTACATAACACACTAAGTGAAGTGAAAAATAAATGAAATCATTACATAACATACTAAGTGAAGTGAAAAATAAATGAAATCATTACATAACACACTAAGTGAAGTGAAAAATAAATGAAATCATTATATAACACACTAAGTGAAGTGAAAAATAAATCAAATCATTACATAACACACTAAGTGAAGTGAAAAATAAATGAAATCATTCCATAACACACTAAGTGAAGTGAAAAATAAATGAAATCATTACATAGCACACTAAGTGGAGTGAAAAATAAATGAAATCATTACATAACACACTAAGTGAAGTGAAAAATAAATTAAATCATTACATATCACACTAAGTGAAGTGAAAAATAAATGAAATCATTACATAACACACTAAGTGAAGTGAAAAATAAATGAAATCATTACATAACACATTAAGTGAAGTAAAAAATAAATGAAATCATTACATAACACACTAAGTGAAGTGAAAAATAAATGAAATCATTACATAACACACTAAGTGAAGTGAAAAATCAATGAAATTATTACCTAACACACTAAGTGAAGTGAAAAATAAATGAAATCATTACATAACACACTAAGTGAAGTGAAAAAAAAATGAAATAATTACATAACATACTAAGTGAAGTGAAAAATAAATGAAATCATTACATAACACACTAAGTGAAGTGAAAAATAAATGAAATCATTACATAACACACTAAGTGAAGTGAAAAATAAATGAAATCATTACATAACACACTAAGTGAAGTGAAAAATAAATGAAATCATTACATAACACACTAAGTGGAGTGAAAAATAAATGAAATAATTACATAACACACTAAGTGAAGTGAAAAATAAATGAAATCATTACATAACACACTAAGTGAAGTGAAAAATAAATGAAATCATTACATAGCACACTAAGTGAAGTGAAAAATAAATTAAATCATTACATAACACACTAAGTGAAGTGAAAAATAAATTAAATCATTACATAACACACTAAGTGAAGTGAAAAATAAATGAAATCATTACATATCACACTTAGTGAAGTGAAAAATAAATGAAATCATTACATAACACACTAAGTGAAGTGAAAAATAAATGAAATCATTACATAACACACTAAGTGAAGTGAGAAATAAATGAATTCATTACATAACACACTAAGTGAAGTGAAAAATAAATGAAATCATTACATAACACACTAAGTGAAGTGAAAAATAAATGAAATCATTACATAACACACTAAGTGAAGTGAAAAATAAATGAAATAATTACATAACACACTAAGTGAAGTGAAAAATAAATGAAATCATTACATAACATACTAAGTGAAGTGAAAAATAAATGAAATCATTACATAACACACTAAGTGAAGTGAAAAATAAATGAAATTATTACATAACACACTAAGTGAAGTGAAAAATAAATGAAATCATTACATAACACACTAAGTGAAGTAAAAAATAAATGAAATCATTACATAACACACTAAGTGAAGTGAAAAATAAATGAAATCATTACATAACACACTAAGTGAAGTGAAAAATAAATGAAATCATTACATAACACACTCAGTGAAGTGAAAAATAAATGAAATCATTACATAACACACTAAGTGAAGTGAAAAATAAATGAAATCATTACATAACACACTAAGTGAAGTGAAAAATAAATGAAATCATTACATAACACACTAAGTGGAGTGAAAAATAAATGAAATCATTACATAACACACTAAGTGAAGTGAAAAATAAATGAAATCATTACATAACACACTAAGTGAAGTGAAAAATAAATGAAATCATTACATAACACACTAAGTGAAGTGAAAAATAAATGAAATCATTACATAACACACTAAGTGAAGTGAAAAATAAATGAAATCATTACATAACACACTAAGTGAAGTGAAAAATAAATGAAATCATTACATAACACACTAAGTGAAGTGATAAATAAATGAAATCATTACATAGCACACTAAGTGAAGTGAAAAATAAATGAAATTATTACATAACACACTAAGTGAAGTGAAAAATAAATGAAATCATTACATAACACACTAAGTGAAGTGAAAACTAAATGAAATCATTACATAACACACTAAGTGAAGTGAAAAATAAATGAAATCATTACATAACACACTAAGTGAAGTGAAAAATAAATGAAATCATTACATAACACACTAAGTGAAGTGAAAAATAAATGAAATCATTACATAACACACTAAGTGAAGTGAAAAATAAATTAAATCATTACATAACACACTAAGTGAAGTGAAAAATAAATGAAATAATTACATATCACACTTAGTGAAGTGAAAAATAAATGAAATCATTACATAACACACTAAGTGAAGTGAAAAATAAATGAAATCATTACATAACACACTAAGTGAAGTGAAAAATAAATGAAATCATTACATAACACACTAAGTGAAGTGAAAAATAATGAAATCATTACATAACACACTAAGTGAAGTGAAAAATAAATGAAATCATTACATATCACACTTAGTGAAGTGAAAAATAAATGAAATCATTACATAACACACTAAGTGAAGTGAAAAATAAATGATATCATTACATAACACACTAAGTGAAGTGAAAAATAAATGAAATCATTACATAACACACTAAGTGAAGTGAAAAATAAATGAAATCATTACATAACACACTAAGTGAAGTGAAAAATAAATGAAATCATTACATAACACACTAAGTGAAGTGAAAAATAAATGAAATCATTACATAACACACTAAGTGGAGTGAAAAATAAATGAAATCATTACATAACACACTAAGTGAAGTGAAAAATAAATTAAATTATTACATAACACACTAAGTGAAGTGAAAAATAAATGAAATCATTACATATCACACTTAGTGAAGTGAAAAATAAATGAAATCATTACATAACACACTAAGTGAAGTGAAAAATAAATGAAATCATTACATAACACACTAAGTGAAGTGAAAAATAATGAAATAATTACATAACACACTAAGTGAAGTGAAAAATAAATGAAATCATTACATAACACACTAAGTGAAGTGAAAAATAAATGAAATCATTACATAACACACTAAGTGAAGTGAAAAATAAATGAAATCATTACATAACACACTAAGTGAAGTGAAAAATAAATGAAATCATTACATAACATACTAAGTGAAGTGAAAAATAAATGAAATCATTACATAAAACACTAAGTGAAGTGAAAAATAAATGAAATCATTACATAACACACTAAGTGAAGTGAAAAATAAATGAAATCATTACATAACACACTAAGTGAAGTGAAATATAAATGAAATCATTATATAACACACTAAGTGAAGTGAAAAATAAATGAAATCATTACATAACACACTAAGTGAAGTGAAAAATAAATGAAATCATTACATAACACACTAAGTGAAGTGAAAAATAAATGAAATCATTACATAACACACTAAGTGAAGTGAAAAATAAATGAAATCATTACATAACACACTAAGTGAAGTGAAAAATAAATGAAATCATTACATAACACACTAAGTGGAGTGAAAAATAAATGAAATCATTACATAACACACTAAGTGAAGTGAAAAATAAATGAAATCATTACATAACACACTAAGTGAAGTGAAAAATAAATGAAATCATTACATAACACACTAAGTGAAGTGAAAAATAAATTAAATCATTACATAACACACTAAGTGAAGTGAAAAATAAATGAAATCATTACATAACACACTAAGTGAAGTGAAAAATAAATGAAATCATTACATAACACACTAAGTGAAGTGAAAAATAAATGAAATAATTACATAACACACTAAGTGAAGTGAAAAATAAATTAAATCATTACATAACACACTAAGTGAAGTGAAAAATAAATGAAATCATTACATAACACACTAAGTGAAGTGAAAAATAAATGAAATCATTACATAACACACTAAGTGAAGTGAAAAATAAATGAAATCATTACATAACACACTAAGTGAAGTGAAAAATAAATGAAATCATTACATAACACACTAAGTGAAGTGAAAAATAAATGAAATCATTACATATCACACTTAGTGAAGTGAAAAATAAATGAAATCATTACATAACACACTAAGTGAAGTGAAAAATAAATGAAATCATTACATAACACACTAAGTGAAGTGAAAAATAAATGAAATCATTACATAACACACTAAGTGAAGTGAAAAATAAATGAAATCATTACATAACACACTAAGTGAAGTGAAAAATAAATGAAATCATTACATAACACACTAAGTGGAGTGAAAAATAAATGAAATCATTACATAACACACTAAGTGAAGTGAAAAATAAATTAAATTATTACATAACACACTAAGTGAAGTGAAAAATAAATGAAATCATTACATATCACACTTAGTGAAGTGAAAAATAAATGAAATCATTACATAACACACTAAGTGAAGTGAAAAATAAATGAAATCATTACATAACACACTAAGTGAAGTGAAAAATAAATGAAATAATTACATAACACACTAAGTGAAGTGAAAAATAAATGAAATCATTACATAACACACTAAGTGAAGTGAAAAATAAATGAAATCATTACATAACACACTAAGTGAAGTGAAAAATAAATGAAATCATTACATAACACACTAAGTGAAGTGAAAAATAAATGAAATCATTACATAACATACTAAGTGAAGTGAAAAATAAATGAAATCATTACATAAAACACTAAGTGAAGTGAAAAATAAATGAAATCATTACATAACACACTAAGTGAAGTGAAAAATAAATGAAATCATTACATAACACACTAAGTGAAGTGAAATATAAATGAAATCATTATATAACACACTAAGTGAAGTGAAAAATAAATGAAATCATTACATAACACACTAAGTGAAGTGAAAAATAAATGAAATCATTACATAACACACTAAGTGAAGTGAAAAATAAATGAAATCATTACATAACACACTAAGTGAAGTGAATAATAAATGAAATCATTACATAACACACTAAGTGAAGTGAAAAATAAATGAAATCATTACATAACACACTAAGTGGAGTGAAAAATAAATGAAATCATTACATAACACACTAATTGAAGTGAAAAATAAATGAAATCATTACATAACACACTAAGTGAAGTGAAAAATAAATGAAATCATTACATAACACACTAAGTGAAGTGAAAAATAAATGAAATCATTATATAACACACTAAGTGAAGTGAAAAATAAATTAAATCATTACATAACACACTAAGTGAAGTGAAAAATAAATGAAATCATTACATAACACACTAAGTGAAGTGAAAAATAAATGAAATCATTACATAACACACTAAGTGAAGTGAAAAATAAATTAAATCATTACATAACACACTAAGTGAAGTGAAAAATAAATTAAATCATTACATAACACACTAAGTGAAGTGAAAAATAAATGAAATAATTACATATCACACTTAGTGAAGTGAAAAATAAATGAAATAATTACATAACACACTAAGTGAAGTGAAAAATAAATGAAATAATTACATAACACACTAAGTGAAGTGAAAAATAAATGAAATCATTACATAACACACTAAGTGAAGTGAAAAATAAATGAAATCATTACATAACACACTAAGTGAAGTGAAAAATAAATGAAATCATTACATAACATACTAGGTGAAGTGAAAAATAAATGAAATCATTACATAATACACTAAATGAAGTGAAAATAAATGAAATCATTACATAACACACTAAGTGAAGTGAAAAATAAATGAAATCATTACATAACACACTAAGTGAAGTGAAAAATAAATGAAATCATTACATAACACACTAAGTGAAGTGAAAAATAAATGAAATCATTACATAACACACTAAGTGAAGTGAAAAATAAATGAAATCATTACATAACACACTAAGTGAAGTGAAAAATAAATGAAATCATTACATAACACACTAAGTGAAGTGAAAAATAAATGAAATCATTACATAACACACTAAGTGAAGTGAAAAATAAATGAAATCATTACATAACACACTAAGTGAAGTGAAAAATAAATGAAATCATTACATAACACACTAAGTGAAGTGAAAAATAAATGAAATCATTACATATCACACTTAGTGAAGTGAAAAATAAATGAAATCATTACATAACACACTAAGTGAAGTGAAAAATAAATTAAATCATTACATAACACACTAAGTGAAGTGAAAAATAAATGAAATCATTACATAACACACTAAGTGAAGTGAAAAATAAATGAAATCATTACATAACACACTAAGTGAAGTGAAAAATAAATGAAATCATTACATAACACACTAATTGAAGTGAAAAATAAATGAAATCATTACATAACACACTAAGTGAAGTGAAAAATAAATGAAATCATTACATAACATACTAAGTGAAGTGAAAAATAAATGAAATCATTACATAACACACTAAGTGAAGTGAAAAATAAATGAAATCATTACATAACACACTAAGTGAAGTGAAAAATAAAATGAAATCATTACATAACACACTAAGTGAAGTAAAAAATAAATGAAATCATTACATAACACACTAAGTGAAGTGAAAAATAAATGAAAATCATTACATAACACACTAAGTGAAGTGAAAAATAAATGAAATCATTACATAACACACTAAGTGAAGTGAAAAATAAATGAAATCATTACATAACACACTAAGTGAAGTGAAAAATAAATGAAATCATTACATAACACACTAAGTGAAAGTGAAAAATAAATGAAAATCATTACATAACACACTAAGTGGAGTGAAAAATAAATGAAATCATTACATAACACACTAAGTGAAGTGAAAAATAAATGAAATCATTACATAACACACTAAGTGAAGTGAAAAATAAATGAAATCATTACATAACACACTAAGTGAAGTGAAAAATAAATGAAATCATTACATAACACACTAAGTGAAGTGAAAAATAAATGAAATCATTACATAACACACTAAGTGAAGTGAAAAATAAATGAAATCATTACATAACACACAAAGTGAAGTGATAAATAAATGAAATCATTACATAGCACACTAAGTGAAGTGAAAAAATAAATGAAATCATTACATAACACACTAAGTGAAGTGAAAAATAAATGAAATAATTACATAACACACTAAGTGAAGTGAAAAATAAATGAAATCATTACATAACACACTAAGTGAGGTGAAAAATAAATGAAATCATTACATAACACACTAAGTGAAGTGAAAAATAAATGAAATCATTACATAACACACTAAGTGAAGTGAAAAATAAATGAAATCATTACATAACACACTAAGTGAAGTGAAAAATAAATGAAATCATTACATAACACACTAAGTGAAGTGAAAAATAAATGAAATCATTACATATCACACTTAGTGAAGTGAAAAATAAATGAAATCATTACATAACACACTAAGTGAAGTGAAAAAATAAATGAAATCATTACATAACACACTAAGTGAAGTTAAAAATAAATGAAATCATTACATAACACACTAAGTGAAGTTAAAAAATAAATGAAATCATTACATAACACACTAAGTGAAGTTAAAAATAAATGAAATCATTACATAACACACTAAGTGAAGTGAAAAATAAATGAAATCATTACATAACACACTAAGTGGAGTGAAAAATAAATGAAATCATTACATAACACACTAAGTGAAGTGAAATATAAATGAAATCATTACATAACACACTAAGTGAAGTTAAAAATAAATGAAATCATTACATATCACACTTAGTGAAGTGAAAAATAAATGAAATCATTACATAACACACTAAGTGAAGTGAAAAATAAATGAAATCATTACATAACACACTAAGTGAAGTGAAAAATAAATGAAATCATTACATAACACACTAAGTGAAGTGAAAAATAAATGAAATCATTACATAACACACTAAGTGAAGTGAAAAATAAATGAAATCATTACATAACACACTAAGTGAAGTGAAAAATAAATGAAATCATTACATAACACACTAAGTGAAGTGAAAAATAAATGAAATCATTACATAACATACTAAGTGAAGTGAAAAATAAATGAAATCATTACATAACACACTAAGTGAAGTGAAAAATAAATGAAATCATTACATAACACACTAAGTGAAGTGAAAAATAAATTAAATCATTACATAACACACTAAGTGAAGTGAAAAATAAATGAAATCATTACATAACACACTAAGTGAAGTGAAAAATAAATGAAATCATTACATAACACACTAAGTGAAGTGAAAAATAAATGAAATCATTACATAACACACTAAGTGAAGTGAAAAATAAATGAAATCATTACATAACACACTAAGTGAAGTGAAAAATAAATGAAATCATTACATAACACACTAAGTGGAGTGAAAAATAAATGAAATCATTACATAACACACTAAGTGAAGTGAAAAATAAATGAAATCATTACATAACACACTAAGTGAAGTGAAAAATAAATGAAATCATTACATAACACACTAAGTGAAGTGAAAAA
>JAWZYT010000841.1:582500-587500 GCA_034508575.1 Petrolisthes manimaculis
CACCCCGACCTGCTCTTGGCTGGAGGACACCGTTCTCGTGTCTCTCACAGCCTCACGCGGGGGGAGCCTAAGTCCTGCCAGGTGTTGCACCTCTTGTACCTGTGCCTTGTGGAGGACCACCAGAGCAGCAACGTCCCGGCGGTGCTCTAGTGTGTCCAGGGCAGGTATGTCTTGTAAGGGAGGAGGACAGATGTTGTTCTCAATCAGTCGCTGCACTCTTCGCTCCACTTTGTCGAGTCTCTGCAGGTGTGTAGCAGCGCTGGACATCCACGTCAGGGCCCCATACTCAAGGTGGGGTCTTACCTGTGCCTTGTACAGTGTCATAAGGCCACGTTTGTCCAGGAAACCTGCCACTCTACGTAAGGCAGAGACCCGAAGGGAGGCCTGATGGGCGATGTGGTGAATATGCTTCTTGAATCGGAGCTCCGTATTGAAGGTCACTCCGAGGATCTTGACGTGATCTTGGAGTGGGAGGGTGACAGAGCCGAACTTCACTTTTCCCTCAACAGCTTGTGAGGCTGCTGGGGACCGAGAAACCACCATGGCTTGTGTCTCCTCAGGAGCAAAGTTTACCTGCCAGCGCTCTCCCCATTTCTTTATTGCTTGTAGCTGCTGATTAATGTCAGCAACTACTTGCTGGCTGTCCTGGCGAGAGTAAGAGCGGGAGAGTGTACAGTCATCAGCATATGCAGAAAGTGCTGGTACGGTCCTGAGAAGGTCGTCCATGTATAGGTTCCAGAGAACCGGTCCCAGCACAGATCCCTGAGGGACTGAGGCCCCTACTGGGAGGTTCCTGGATCGTTGCCCGTTGACGACTACATGGAGTGTCCTGTCATGGAGGTAGTCACCCATCAGCGTCAGAAGGTGACCCCGGATGCCCTTGGCATCTCTCTCTCTCTCTCTCTCTCTTCTCTCTCTCTCTCTCTCTCTCTCTCTCTCACACATTAATATTTATTCACTCTGACACACACACACAGTCTCTCTCTCACACACACACAAATACACATATTCTCTCTCTCTCTCTCTCTCTCTCTCTCTCTCTCTCTCTCTCTCTCTCTCTCTCTCTATCTCTCTCTCTCTCTCTCTCACACACACACACACACACACACAGTAATATATTAACATCAACAGTTTTATTTTAATCCTACACTCTTACAGAAATAGTATTATAAAACTATTTTGATGTTATTTTAATACCTGTGTGTGTAATAATAATAATAATAATAATAATTAACGGTTTATTTACATAGCAGTCAGAGACTGAAAATATACATAGGGGAAAAATTACATTAATATTAATTCTTAATTCTAAGAACAATAGGCTACAACTTGGAGACATACAGTACTAGTTAATTTAATTGTTTATCTTTCACACTAAAGTGTGAATAGTGCTATGGCGATAGCGGTCAGTTCGAGGGGCTTTGAGTGGCACCAGTTTGTTTTGGTGTCTGGTAGCCCTGGCTAGTGGTGGAACGTCAGGTGGTAGTAGATGACGGTGACGTGGGTTACTTAACAAGCCTTCTCCAAACTTGATAAGGGCTTGCTCATACATGGCTGTCAGGCTGAGCAGACTCAGAGTGGTGAGGGCATGATTATAGCTGGTGTAGGCAGGGCCAAGTATGACCCTGCATGCCCTCTTCTGTATGTGTGTGTGTGTGTGAGAGAGAGAGAGTGGGGAAGAATGTGTGTGTCTGTGTTAGAAAGAGAGAGAGAGGGAGAATGTGTGTGTGTGTGTGTGTATGTATGTATGTGTGTGTTAGAAAGTGAGAGAGAGATTGTATGTGTGTGTGCGTGTGTGTGTAATAACATCATGTAATTTGTTCCATGTGTGTGTGTGTGTGTGTGTGTCTGTGTGTATGTGTGTGTGTGTGTGCGTGTGTGTGTAATAACATCATGTAATTTGTTCCATGTGTGTGTGTGTGTGTGTGTGTGTCTGTGTGTGTGCGTGTGTATGTGTGTGTGTGTGTGCGTGTGTGTGTAATAACATCATGTAATTTGTTCCATGTGTGTGTGTGTGTGTGTGTGTGAAATTACATCGTATAATTTCCGTAGACTTTATTCATATTTATCCAAAAATGTGGGGTTTTGGAATGGGTCAAAAATATTGTCTAATGTCACATTTGACCTATGGGTGTGCAAGAATAGGTCATATGGGTGGGGTTGCCAGAAGGGGGGACAAATTTTATCCGTTTCCTCTACGATGCACCGTTTTTGAGTTATGGCTGCATTTTTGGAAACAAATTCAAATCAATTTTTGACCCTGAAGATATATAAGGATTTGAATGAAATTTGGAATGGGAGTTCAGTTGGTAAATTGGGCCAGACTGATATTTTATTTTGTCTCTGTGACCTTATGTTCAAAAGTTATGGACATTTTAGTTTCTCAAAAAAAAAAAAAAAAAAAAAAAGTACCAATTATAATAATGATAAAATTAATGTTCAGTAATTAATGTTTAAACCTGAATAATATATAATACCAAAGACTCACTCACACAACAAACAACAAAATTAATTTCACTCAACTGTGTGTGTGTGTGTGTGTGTGTGGAAGAGAACCTGTGTGTGTGTTGCAGAGAGATTAATGTGTGTGTGTGTGAGAGATTAATGTGTGTGTGAGTAATTAATGTGTATGTGTGTGTGAGAGAGAGAGAGAGAGAGAGAGAGAGAGAGAGAGAGAGAGAGAGAGAGAGAGAGAGAGAGAGAGAGAGAGAGAGAGAGAGAGAGAAACATTTGAAACATTTGAAACATTTATTTATAGCTATCAGTTATGCAAAATACAATTTTTTTTATAAGTATAAGCATAGAAAACTATTAGTATGTACAACTAATGCTAGCTTATATAAAGCGATGCTTTTCAGGCAAAATTTAGTTAATGCTGGCAGTGAATAACTGAGCAGCATTAACAATAATTATAGTAGTGATGATATTGACAATGTTATTTAACTAATACTAAAATCTAAACACTTAATACTAAAAACAAGTGAGATAGAACAATGTGATGATGATACAGTATTAAATATTGAACACAAGAGTTAGTAATAAAATTGTTATATACATTAGCTTAAGTAGATAGGTACCATTTATGCTGGTATAATAAGTTAATATTACACTATACATATAAATATAAATATATATATATAATAAATTTAAAAGTGAATATACATGTTCATATAAAAATATTTAAGTTGGCTAATAGCTCCTTATGATATATATATAATTTTTTAAGACTTTACAATAAGAAACATTTGAGACATTTATTTGTAGCTATCAGTTTTACAATATAAAGATAAGTATAATTATAGTAAACTTTTAACAAGATACTTAAACCATCCAAACATACATGTACACAGACATGCACGTGCTATTGCATGTAAATATAAATATAAAGAAAGAGTAAGTTGGTTAATAGCTCATTATGATATTGTTTTTTAGTCGGCTTTTGAATGTGTAAAGGGAGGGAGCATCCTGAATATGTGTAGGAATAGAATTCCATATTACAGGACCCAAATAGGTAGTGGAATGTTGAAAATTTGAAAGGCGATGAATAGGTAAGTTTAGGTTGTTTCTGTGACGAGTACTATAATTATGAGATGGGCGGAGGTCATGCATTTCGTTCTTGTTTTTATACATGAGTGTGGCTATTTCCAGATTTATATCATCTAGCTTTAGGATTTTTAATTCTTTGAAGAGTGGATTAGTATGTGCTAAGTAATCGCTGTTGGTTATAATTCTTACAATTTTTTTGAGCTGCAATCTTAAAGGGGTTAGATAGGTGGTATTTGTTGTACACCAAATGGGGTTGCAATAGGTAATTAATGAATAGATGTGAGCATAATATATGGACTTTAGTACACTTTGAGGCATGAGATCCTTTATCTGATAAAGTAGAGCAATGTGTCTTCATATTTTCAGTGTAAGGTTATGTATGTGATACTTAAATGATAATGAATCATCATATTCTACACCAAGAAATCTTATTCTGTTTGTTTTCGAAATTATTTCATTGTTGATTTTTAAATTAATAACATCTGGTGTTTTTTTAGTAGTGAATAGCATAAAGTTAGTTTTCTTAATGTTAATTGTGAGTCTGTTACATAGGCACCATTTGTGAAGTTTTTCAAGTTCATGATTTGCATGTTGTACGAGCCGATCCTGGTATGGACCTGTTACGTAGAGTGTCATGTCATCGGCAAACAAAATAGTTTTAGCTTCAGAGAAAAGATCTGATATGTCATTGATATATATCAGGAACAAAATTGGCCCTAGAACACTTCCTTGACGAACACCAAGGTTTACAGTTGTGGTATGTGAGTTTTATCCTCTAAATACAGTATATTGAGATCTATCCGTTAGGTAATTTTTAAACCAAGAGAGTATTTGGCCTCTGATTCCATAGTGGTGCATTTTACTAATAAGGATCTTATGATTAACTGTGTCAAAGGCCTTAGCGAAATCAATAAATATGGATAAGAGAGGGAATTTTTTATCAATTGCAGAAAGTACATCATTGGAAAATACATTTAATGCCTTAAAAGTGTTGCAGTTCCGTCTAAAGCCATATTGTGAAGGATTTAATATATTTTTAGTTTCAAGATAGTTCATTAGACAAACTTTCATTAATGTTTCAAATATTTTAGAAAAAAATGAAAGTAGAGAGAGAGAGAGAGAGAATTCTAGGGTCCAAATCTTTTGTAAACTATAATGTCCAAAACTTTTGAACATAAGGTCACAGAGACAAAATAAAAAATCCTTCAGGCCCAATTTACCAACTGAACTTCCATTCAAAATTTCATTCAAATCCATATATATCTTCAGGGTCAAAAATAGGTTCAAATTTGTATAAAAAAAAAAACAGCCATAACTCCAAAACGGTGCATCGTAGAGGAAAACGGATAAACTTTGTCCCCCCTTCTGGCAACCTATCCCATATTGACCTATTCTTGCACACCTATAGCTCAAATGTGACATTAGACAATATTTTTGACCTATTCCAAAAACCC
>JAWZYT010000841.1:592500-697500 GCA_034508575.1 Petrolisthes manimaculis
AACTGAATACTCTCAGACTATTCCAAGCAACATGAGACCAAAAAAGGTAATGAAAGTAAAAAGTATTTCCAAGCAAACTTATTTTTTGGTAACTTGTCAAACAGCAGAAAAAAAAAGTGTGGTGGTGGTGGGTGACAAGGATATAGTAGTGGTAGTGAATCGTCGTTTAGCAAACTACGCTCCATTTTACTTAGTCAGTCAGTGCTCGTTGAACCTAATTTTGATTTACCTTTCAAAATGGCAGTTGATGCTTGTGACACAGGGGCTGGTGCAGTTTTGCTACAAGTAGATGAGTTTGGTGTGGAACATCCGGTATCTCATTATAGTAAGAAGTTTTCTCCATCCCAAAGGAACTACTCCACCATTGAAAAAGAACTCTTAGCTTTAATTTTAGGACTGCAACATTTTTCATTCTACTTTTGTTCTAATAATGGTCCTATTGTCATCTATTCTGACCATAATCCCCAGAGATATCTTAGCAAGTTTAGAGACAAAAATCAAAGACTAACGAGGTGGAGCTTACTAGTACAGTAATATCCCTTAGATATAAGACATATAAAGGGTAAGGCTAATGTAATTGCTGATTTCTTCTCGAGGTTGTAAAAGGGTCGAAATTTCTCACGGGAAATTTAGTTCCTTGAAGGGGAAGGTGTTATGGAATATTCCAGGTTATCTTTCCAGGCTGGCTATAAAAGGTTCATATACAATGTAAAGCCTGAGGAAAGAATTAGAGACTTGTTTTATTAAATATTCAATTACTAAAAGGGAATTTGCCTTTATTAACCCTTAGTAATAATTGTCTCTCAACTTCTTCACTACCCATAAATTCGTTATGTAACAATTGCCCCCAACTCTACACATTATATCCCTTATAGTCGGCTGAAAATATGATTTGACACTAAAAAATGCCTACAAAAGGCTTCTCAACTGTTTATTGTAGCATCAAGTGGGCTTAATAACATATAAAAAGTCTATACCACAGTCTGACCATGCAAAAGGTCTAATTTTCAAGATGGCGTCAAAGTTAGCTACCAAATCTTAGAAATGCCAGTTACTCCTTCATTATTAGTCCTAGTCAATTAATTTTTATGTCTAACCCCATTTTGGGGGATCTAGGTATTCAGTTTGTATATCTAACTGATTCTGAAGTGTTTACATAATTACACAATCCAAGATGGCGGACCAATATGGCCACCAGACTATTAAAATACCTCTTACTCCATCATTATTCATGGTAGACAGGTAATTGTGGTGCATGACCCCTTGTTTTGGGGGTTTGAAAATCTAATTAGTATATCTAAATTATAGTGGCAATTAATAAGAAGAAAATCCAAGATGGCAGACCAATATAACCGCCAAATTATGAAAATGGCCATTAGCATATCTTCATGGGTGCATGAGAGTGGTAGCAGTGAATGTAAATGGGATAGTTGATAGGACAAAGAGGAGAGATATAATTGAATGTTTTAAGAATGGAGAAGTGGATGTAATGGGAATGACAGAAACACACATGAAAAGATAGGGAGTGGAGGAGTGTGAGGCTGGAGGAGAGATTGTGATAGGGCAGGGAATGGAGGGAGGTGTAGTGTGGACAGGAATGGATGAGAAGTGTAAAGGAAGTTGGGAGGGAGGGGTGTGCAGTGCTGGTAGCGCCAAGGGAGTGGAAGAGAGTAGGTGGACATGGATGGTGTGGGACGAGAGTAGCATAGATGACAGGGAAGATTGGATTGGTTAAGTATGCATGGGTGTGTGTATGCACCTGTGAATGAGAGGAACAAAACGGGGAGAGAGAAGATGAGGGATTTCTGGGAGAAGCTAAATGGGTGTTTGAGGAAGCTTGAGAGTGGGAGGAGGATTGTAATGATGAGAGATATGAATGGGAAAGAAGGAAATGAGAGTAGGAAGTATTGTTAGAAAGTAAAGGGGTGTGGAAGAAGTGAATGAGAATGGTGAATATCTGGTGGACGTCTGTACTGAGAGGGGGTTGATCTTAGCCAATCATTTTGCGGTCCTGGTAAGGCTGTGTATAGGGGAGGGAGTAGGAGTGAATGATGTGTATGAAATGTTTAAGACACTAATAATGAGGACAGCAGCAGAGGTAGTGGGATACAAGACACAGTAGAGGGGCAAGAAAGGGAATGCTTGGTGGTCAGAATAAGTGAAAGATGCAGTAGAGAAGAAAAAGAGGAAGGCATATGGGAGAACATTACAGAGGAATGCGTCAAAAATGAAAGAGAGGTGAAAGAGATAATACAATGTATGTAAGAGACAAGATGGTGAGTGAGAGTAAGAGCATCAGAATTGAGAAAAATTAAAGTATAAGCATAAACAAGATAAAAAAGAGGTGATTGGAGCTACTGTAGGGCGATGTGAATGAACATAAGTTTATTTATTACTACTCGTATTCTTATTTTCTAAAATATGTGGTTGGAGAGAGCAGTGGAAGCGTGAAGATGACAGGCATGGGTGTGTGTGTGTACAGAGAGAGAGAGAGAGAGAGAGAGAGAGAGAGAGAGAGAGAGAGAGAGAGAGAGAGAGAGACTGAGTTTGCACTGTTGCACATCTGCTGGGACCTGTGTATGAGGGCTCAGGCTGCTCAGCTGACAGTATGGGCAGTAGGTGTACTGATGTCCGGCTGACCTATATTACCTCTACCCAAGATCTAGATCTTGCTCTACCTATACTATACCGTGTGTGTGTGTGTGTGTGTTTGATACATGGAGGTAGAATATAGAGGAGGGAGGGTGAGGTGTAATATGTGAGGTCGCTGTCATCTACTGGCCTCCTTCTTGGGATTGGTAAACACTCCCTAGCCAGATCATTGATCATTTCCCATTCAGTTCACTATATAGTAACCACCACAGATGTCACACTGTCTGCTGGGTCACTATATCCTTATTAGCTGTGTTCGCATTTTGTATAGAAATACCAATATCTTGTGCTGCCTTTGGTTGTACTTCAAGATACAACAAATCTCAAAACCCTACGGTAACATTTCATCGGTAAGTAAATTATTTTTATTTGTAAATTGATTCTGTAAGATATTTTCTACCACTAACGAACTGCAATATTTAGTTTGGTTTAATCAATTGTCACCTCCCTTCGTTTCCTCGCTTCCTCATTCTGTTCCTCTCCTTCCTATCTCCCTCCCTTCCTCCCCTTTCTTCTTCCGTCTTTTCCTCTCCTTCCCTCCCTTCATGCTGCTGTTTCTCTTCCCTTCATACCTCCTCCTTTCTCAGTTACCTGTAGCGATCAAGAACGGACAATAAATATTAACTTAAGTCATTGTATAATACGACGTCTGAGTTTTAACCCTACCAAATACACACGTATATGTTCCAAGCACTTCAGAGAGGAAGACATCGACAGGGCATCACTGTTATATGTTAGAATTCGTAGTGGAGTTGTACCAACTCCATTTTATGCTTTCCCAGAATATTTGAAAGACAGCATGGCACCAAAGCAAAAATTGACTACCAAATGTGACGTTCCCATCGATAAAGTTCCCTCTGATGATGAATCTTCAGAATCTCCAGTTCAAACGCACATGGACAATACTAGTTAGAGCATATGAGAGTAAAATGCTATAATTAAAACGGAAGTTGCATCATGTTGAAAACAAACTTGTAGGACCAAATAAGAAAATAAAAGTGCTACAACAATCCAAGAGACGTCTAAAGAAAATAATAACAGTTATCTGAAAAGTGTTATATATATGAGCTGAGAAAGAAGAGCTACATTAGTGAGGAAAGCATGGGTGTGCTTGAAAAGTGCTCTGGTGTTGTATATGATCTGCTAAAGCGGCAGGGTATAATAAATATTGAACATCCACTGCCATAATCGTATTCCTAAGAACTGAGGTATATGTGTACTTTTAGACCCATGCAACATGCCTAAACTAGTGAGGAACTATTTAGGAGATAAGAAATGCATTAGAGATAAATCTGATAACGCTGTGAAATGGGACTATATAGAGAGATTACACAGCCTTCAAGAGGAGGAAGAACTACATATAGGTAACAGACTAAGGTGTGATCATATCACATGGAGAAATAAATAAATAAATGTGAGATTAGCAGCACAAACACTAAGTAGGTGAATCGATCCTCTTAGGTGAGGGCCTGAGAATATTTACTCTTCTGATTTGAGTATCAGGCACTAACTATAAGGCCATCGAACGACGTAAAACACCCTCGCTGGTACCATAACAGCTGCAGTATTTGGCAATAACCCTCGCTTCCTGTTACGGACTCATGGTCTTGACCTCATTCTGTTCCACTTCGAGTGTTTCGAAACCCTAACGTTAATTCAGTCTATGACCAACAGAGGGAGAGAGTTTCTTGGGAGTTACCGTTCATATTTTAATAGTCCCAACCGAGGTAACGTCTGGCTAATCAGAAGCCAATAGCGGCAGTGTTAACCAACTCCTTCATAGTGTCGATCTCCCTGGAATATACTATCTCTCCCTGTGTGGTGACATCTTGGCATGGGAAAAAGTTACCATGATTATAACCATATTTTAATTTGATTGTTTCTTTTTATTTATATTTGTTTTCTTTAATGTTTGTAAACTATGTTATGAACCTGTCAGACCATTCTCAGTTGTTAACTTACTATTAATTAAGCTTTATTGGTTGTGGCAGGGGTAATATTCATTTTGTTTATCTGAATTTAACGGGGCTGGGTTGGGGGTGGGGTGGGGGTGGAGATGGTGTGTGTAGAGGGTGAGGGTGAGGGTTGGAGGGAGGGGTTGTTCGATTCCTTGCTCTCCTCTGGCCATGGCTCCAGCCAAGAGGGGGGACACCGACTGGTGCACGCAAAATATAAACAGTAAACACAACCACGCTGTGCTCAGAAGGTTTAGTTTTATGTGATGAAATGTTTCGTAGTATGGTCAGGAGGAATCAGAAGCCTTCAATTTTTATACACGATCACAGGGTCCTTAACCCCTCCGTGACGGGATAACTATGGATAGCCGCACTGTCAGTCCGGGGCTAGTGCACCTTGCCTTACTCCCTGCCCGGGCGCTTTTACCAAAATCGCTCAATTTCACTCTATTTCACTTACTCCGTACGTCTAATCTACGATACTGAACAACTCTTCCTCTCTCCAATGAAACCCTCCTCAGCTCTCTGGGACTCTCCGTTGCCGAGAAATGAAGTGAGGAATGAAGGTCACTTCACGGCTGAGAGCGAGGTGGTGTTCGCACTGGTGGAGTGGCTCTGACGTTGGCTGGGCTGGGTGGTGACAGCGGGTCGGCGAGGTGCGTGACTCAATCATTTTTATCCCATGTTAGCGCCCCGTCGTACCCCCTACCTTTTGCAGCCCCTGTTTTAGTGTGGTTAGCTAACCATTCCAGAATATTTTATGCCCTGGAAAGAAGTGTGGGAGTATTTACGCAAAACATTTTCTGTGTCAATATCACTGATTATGTTCAACATAAATTATACGTGTCACTATCACTTCACTTATATCCTAATCACTATCACTTTACTTATATCCTAAAAACGTGTCACTATCACTTCACTTATATCCTAAAAACGTGTCACTATCACTTCACTTATATCCTAAAAACGTGTCACTATCACTTCACTTATATCCTAAAAACGTGTCACTGTCACTTCACTTATAACTAAATAGTGTCACTGTCACCAAGTGTCACTGTCACTTCACTCGCATTACTCCCATCACTTCCTGCTTCTATATAAATTCCAGTCCATGATAATCTGAAAAGCAGTTTCCAGGGCATAATGGCACACGACACTCCTTACACCAGAAACGAGTTTCCTTGAGTCTCTGAGTGCGACGTGTCGTGTGCTTGCAGACATGGCAGCGGCGATAACCTGGACGACCTGACGCCAAGGTTGGCAGATCAATTAGGCTGTGGCGCAACATGTAAGCACTCTGTTGCAATCTGTCAGGTCGTCCCGCCGCTGGTGCATGCCTGTGCTGCTGCAGTGGTTGCACAGTGCTAAATTTCTGTAGGAGTTGGATTATCAACTCCAATTCGTACTGCCGGAGTGATAGTCTGCTATCAGGGTGTTGCTGGAGGTAGAGCAAGTACAAATTTAGCACTGTGACATCAAGAAAGTGGAAGAAAGCCTTCTTGTACCACTTGCAGGTTTTTCTCAGACAATCGATGGCACTCACCATCATGTCTGACTTATCGACGAGTCTCACCATCATGTCTGACTTATCGACGAGTCTCATATTTATATTATAGTCAAGCACAGCATCAGGCTTGAAGATGTTGTTACCTGTGCCGTGCTCAATCTTCCCAGAATCCAGCATCATGCCCCTGTGGACGGTGGTGAGCATCCGGACAGGGCGTTTATCGTGCCAAGTGATGGCCAGCATTTTCCCCGAGAGAGAGAGAGAGAGAGAGAGAGAGAGAGAGAGAGAGAGAGAGAGAGAGAGAGAGAGAGAGAGAGAGAGAGAGAGAGAGAGAGAGAGAGAGAGAGAGAGAAGGAACAACAAACACTTATTTATTTATATATTTATTAATTTCATTATCTTTATCTTTTAATTTTTTATCTTAATTGATATTTTTATTTTCATTCTTATCTTAATTATTTATTGTTGTATATTTTCTTATACCTTAATTAATTATTGATAAATATTAAACCCATTTATCTCATGGAATAATTAATAATTATTTATATATTTCTTATTTATCAAGGACATTGAAACACATTTTATATTTATCTATTATTCTTGGACAGCAAGCACGAGAGAGAGAGAGAGAGAGAGAGAGAGAGAGAGAGAGAGAGAGAGAGAGAGAGAGAGAGAGAGAGAGAGAGAGAGAGAATCTTATAGAAGGAAAGGAGGACAACAAACACAAATCAATTTTTATATCTTTATTTTTTATTTATATATTTATTTCTTAATCATATTTTCTATAAATTTTCATGTATATGTTTTTACACAGACACACACACAAACACACACACACATACAGACTCTCCCTCTCACTCTTTAACACATACAAACATCTCTCTCACACACACATCAATCTCTATCTCACAAAAATGCAATCTCATTTTCTCTCTCTCATACACACAGTTTCCTTCTTTCATTCATACACTCACACACACATATAAGTAAAGACAAAAACATACATACATACAATATCTCAGTAGACTTCAGTAGACTTCAGGAGACTTCTATAGGCTTCAGCAGGGTTCTGGAGGTTTCAGTAGACTTCTGGTGGTTTCAGTAGGCTTCTGGAGGCTTCAGCAAGTGAAAGAAAGAATTTATTATTATTATTATTATTATCATTATTATTATTATTATTATTATTATTATTATTATTATTAAGTGATGCCAAGTATGGGGAATTTTCCCTAGATATGGGGAATCAGAGGTACCAATGGGGATATTATAGAAACATATATTAATAGCCAATTTAGTGCAGTTACATATATTTCGATGTATGTATGTACAGCCATGGCTGATAGTGCTTGACCAGGGTACAAGGAGTGTTGGTGAGCAACTAAACAGAGTTCGCAAAAGTGAGTCTTCTAAACCTCTCTCAACGTTGAGAATGGTTTGGAAAATTCTGTTCAGTTGCTTTGGTTCATAATTTAGGAATATTTTTACAAGTTGCCACAACTCTATTTCGAAAATTTTACTAATCCCTGTGTTTATATATCACTATTACAAACCACTTTTCTATATACCATTTCTTCTGCAAATGCTGCATAACAGTATAATTGAAGTGGACCTCGTATTTTTCAGAGTCCAAATTTTTTTTAAAATTGCCCAAGTTAGGTCCCGGTAGTGTGTCCCAGTCTAGATTAGGTTAGGTAAGGTCCCGGTAGTGTGTCCCAGTCCAGGTTTGGTTAATTATCGAAACTTGGCTCGAGTTTTCCACTTTTCCACATTTATGGCAAGTCATGAGTGCAATCTAGAAAGGCAAATATACTATATTATGAGTTTTCCCCCCACCCAAAACCCACGATTTCCCAGGCTCTCCCCAAGATTGTTGGATGGGGGGGGGCTATCTCAAAATCGAAGCTTTTCCTAAGAAAACAAAGGTCAATATCACTCAAATCACACTAAATCCTTCTAGGAAATATATTTTTTTCCAGTGAAATCCTGTTATGGCAACTTGTAAAAATTTACCAAAACTTGTTTTAGTTATCCCTAAAAAATACGGTGGGCACGTTTTCCTTTTAATATAACCCTCCATCCTCTCCCCTCTACCATCCAACCCATTTCCCGTGAAGCCAGCCTATGTCAGATATGCGCGCCCAGCCAGAGTCGGCCTAACCAAGCGGCCTTGTGTCTAACCATGTACTCTATGACTCCTGCGTTCACCAAACCTCTACAACACTCCAGCAGCACCTACGTCCCTCTCTCTACGCCACCACGGCAGGCGGGTTACAACTTCTACAATTTGCTTGCTATAATAATGTGTAACTCTGTACCATACCAATAAATTGATACCATGTAATATTGAGTCTGTTCACCCCGGCTAGTAACCTAAGTGATTTCATGTTGTTATAAGATAATACAGTAGATGTGAAATATAATACGATTCCAAGGTGTTTTGCAACTTTTAAACATTTAGTACCATATGCATAGAAATACATAGAATAACGGCATTATATAATATGTATTCTTATTTATTACATTTATTCCTTTTGTTTTCATTAACAGATGTATGCAGAATAATATATTTCACTTTGTTCCTTATTCCTTCTGTTTTGATACCTTCATCTGAGTCAGTCTCTCTCTCTCTCTCTCTCTCTCTCTCTCTCTCTCTCTCTCTCTCTCTGTTTAGGTCATTATCTAATCTGTCAGACCCTATAGAGGCCACTCCACTGTCAACTTTCTCTGTGTCGGTTCGTTAATGAATAATCTGCTTTCTAACACGGGAAGTCACATTGGTTATTTGGAGGTCCTTCAGATGAACTTTTTTCTTTTCTGAATAGTTCACTGTTTACTACACACCGTTTCCCGTTTGTTCTAATCAACATATTACGAGCTTCTAATGTAGTATATCGTCATTGTGAATTTCGCCTGTAAGACACACGCATATCATTCAAGATGATGAGTGAACAATAATAATAGAGATGAATAATGCTTAATTATCAGAAATATATTTGTAAAAGGAGAGCACTTCCATCCCCCCCCCCTCTAGTCAATCAGGGAAGAGTACAGTACTTTACTTTACAGAGAACAGTACTTTACAGTACTTTACTTTACAGAGTTCAGTAATTTACCTGCCTACCGCACCTGGAGGGCAAGGCTTCTTCGCCGTCTTAAGGTTGGACGGAGTTATAGTTGTTTAATAACTCCGAGGAAGTGTCTTATGTTAACCAGTAATAATCTTATTGTTAGCTGCTCCTATGCTAATATATTCATTACAAGCTGATTGTAAGGGCCAGTGCCTGTGGTGCAAACGTTGTTACCAAAACCATTATCGTACCACCTCATCACATCTTTCTCCATCAGGTTTTGGAGGAGCTTCTGGTACGCCACCCTCGATTATGTGGATTTAAGTATAGGTCATAATGTAATTATTTGTCTGTATGCTTGTACTTCATGTTGCTATGTTATCAAGATATGTGTGTGTGTGAGAGTGTGTGTGTGTGTGTGTAGTAATTTGACTCTCATATGATTTTGTCTACTTGTAGGTATAGTTGCATGCCTCTTAATTAAAAAAAAAAAAAAAAAAAAAAAAAAAACATCTTTCCCCCGTGGTATCAGGTCACCTGCTATACCCCAGCCAGGACTTTACAATCTCTCCTCCCCAATGTAGAACTACTGCTTTTCAGAACTCATTTATTCCCAGAACCACATCGTTATGGAATGCACTTCCTCAAAACTGCTGTCCACCAGTTTTTAATCCTCAGTCATTTAATTCCAACTGTTTCAGACATTATATGAATGAAAGAGGCCAATAGACACATACAGTTAATATGACGGAGTTAGTTGGTATGTCATTTTAAGGGGAGAGTATACTTTTGATAGATTGGAGTGCCTTGATTCCTCCAAAGTATGCCAGGAAACAGACCCAGATGAAGAAAAATAATGGTATCATGTTGCCTGGAATAGTTTGGAGGAATCATAATCTCCAAAAATGTCTAAACTATACCCTCCCCATAAAAGCGATAGAAAATGTGATGTGGTATGTTTCACTCTCTCCCCACTCCCAGGACACCAAATACACACATACACACATTATACACAAGCACATATACTGTATATACATCGACACCACACACATACATAGATAGATAGATATTGTTACGCCCTCCTTTCAGGCCAACCTCTTATCTGACTATTACCCACCTCAGGAGAGTTAACAGAAATTAAAATGGGGGAAAAAGGGGGGGAAGGTTAACTATACTCAGGAGTCTATAAAAGATAATTATATTTAAGGGGAATAACAAGAACAAAGAATACCCTACAAGGTATTAGAAGACTGAAATACAGCTCCAAGTCACATACAATAACAGAATTCCAAGCCGACACAAGTCACCAACCCTCACCATACCCGTTACATCCCAGACACAGTAATTGAATACTTAACACAGTAATCCACACATTAAATAATAATAACCACAACAATAAACCTAAATGTACTTAACCAATGCGGTCACAATATGATAATACCCAACGTAGTCTTACATGTAAAAGAATCAATAACACACAAATACAATATCCTTAATAACTACAATAATCCTAAACCTAACGTAAACCATCTAACAATAATAGTACACAATATTATACTTATCTCACAGAAGTTCATCAGCACAACAAGTATATAATCCACACACAACTGAGAGAAGGGAGTCACTTTACACACAAGTTATACTGTTGTAAGTCGAGCAGAGAGTGCCCTGAGGCCCACTTCACTTCACTTGTTGGATTTATGGCTATCAACCAGCGACATATAGTCAAAGGTCATTAAGCCAGTCTAATCCATTTTATTCTATCAATTTATATAAGGTCATAAAGTTTTGTCTCCCTCAGAAAACAGAGCAGTTTGTTTATAAGATTCTTATCGTCTGATAGTACATTATTGATGGTAAAAGCTAATGTTTTAAGATGACAATAATTCTTAATTTTATTCCTTTGATTTTCAAAATCTGTACAAAAAATTAAAAGATGATTAATTGACATTATACAATTGCACGTAGGGCAATTTGGGGGAAAATTCTTATCAATATAAGGTTGAAGGTGTGTTAACCTTGTGGAGTTGACCCTAAGATGGGCCAACACCACCTCATCCCTCCGGCTACGCCATGATGACGTAGCCCAGGGTTCAATCACTGCTTTGAATTTGTTATTGATGTCTAGTCTGGTCCACTGCCTTTGCCACAGGAGATGAATTTTAGATTTTATGAGAGAGACAAAACACCTGAGATCCGTACGGACTATGCTAAGGTCCAGATCAACAGTCGACCCTGCTAATTTATCAGCTTGTTCATTACCATAGATACCATAATGTGATGGTACCCATATTAACTTGATCAATTTATTGGCACTAAATAGCTTACTAATGATATTACCCTGTATTTCATTGTTATTTGTATTCAAAGATTTAATAGCTTTAAGTGAACTTAATGAATCAGTAAATATGACTATCCTATCGTGGGTCGTCGATAGGGCAAAATCCAAAGCTTTATCAATAGCAAATAATTCAGCAAGAAAAATAGATGTATGATTCGGCAGTCTGAATCTTAACTGACATTCATGCGACCATACACCCGCACCCACACATTCATCCGTCTTGGACCCGTCGGTATACAGTTGGAAATAAGAAAGATGTTTGACAATTATCTCACGAAACCTCTGGTGTACCTCCACCTCCGGCACCTGGGATTTAACCCCTGGTAACCAGGATTCCACACAAATAAAAGGGGGTATTACCCAAGGTGCAATATTTACTATAACCAGGGAATCGATTGTTGATAAGTCTATACCGACACACTCTACGAGGTCGTGGAGTCTTGCTCTGAGGGACCTAACGCCAGTGCCCTCCGGGGCCGTGCGTCCCCTAGGCGGATAACTTGGCCCTTCCAGGGGCCTATCGCCATAGCCCCCCGGCTGCGGGCGCAAAAAGGCACCACCGGGAGGATGACTCGGCTCCCCGGGAATACAAACAGCGGGCCTGGTGTCCCTTGGCCTAAAGCCAGTGCCCCCTAGGGCGCAGGGGTTCCCGGACGGATGACTCGGTCCCTCTGCCAGGGGCCTAACGCTATGGCCCCCCGGGTGCGGTTGCCGCAGCAAGGCATTACCGGGAGGATGACTCGGCACCCTGGCTTTCTTAGCGAAGTATGTTAACATTAGTTGGTCTCGTCTTAGACGGAGGGGAGGCACTTGTGACTCCACCTCTAGACGCTCGATTCGAGTGCAACGTAGGGCTCCAAGACACACACGCAAACAAGCATTCTGCACAACATCCACACCTTTCAACACAGACTCAGATGCCGAACCATACACTATGGACCCATAATCTACTCTAGATCTGATCAGGGCTTTATATAGCATTAACAAAGACTTCCTATCTGCTCCCCATTTCGTACCAGAAATGCATTTAAGTAAATTGAGTGCTTTTAAACATTTAGTTTTTAACTGACTGACATGGCAAGTCCATGTCAGTCGACTGTCAAAAATCAGTCAAAGAAATCTAGTTGAATTTTGAATAGGTAGGGGGTTTCCACCCATGGTCAACCGAACGTCTGGTTTTTTCCTATGAGTGAAAATAACCCCTACACTTTTTCTAATTGAAAACTTAAAACCCCACTGGAGGCCCCAATTATGGATCGAATCCAGTGCCGATTGAATTCGAGTTGCCGAAAACTGTGCACTATGGCTGGAGTGCCATATTGCACAGTCATCAGCATACAGTGAGTATTTAAGATTTCGAGGAGGAGCTGGTAGAATGTCATTAATCATACATAGAAATAAGGTCGGAGACAGAACACTTCCCTGTGGGACCCCGTTTGCCTGGACAAAAGTGTCCGAGAAAGTGACTGTATCCGAAAAAAGCTTGACAGAGAAAGTTCTGTCAGACATGAAATTCTTAACAAAAAAGGGCAGATTACCGCGTAATCCCATCGCATGTAGTTTCCTGAGGAGGCCATGTCGCCAGGTCATGTCGTAGGCTTTTTCTATGTCTAAAAATACTGCAACTAAAAACTGTTTTTTGGCAAATGCCTCTTGAATGTGAGATTCCAGGCTTACTAATTGATCGAGCGTCTGGCGACCTTTGAGGAAGCCACACTGCTCGTCAACCAGCAAGTTCCTGGAATTTAAAAAATGCAATAGCCTACGATTAACAATTCGTTCCATGACCTTGCATAAACAACTTGTGAGAGCAATAGGACGATACGATGAAGTCGATCTGGGGTCCCCCCCTCCTTTCGGTATGGGAATGATATGTGCAAAGTGCCATGAATTTGGAAAGGCATGACCCCTCCAAATTTCATTAAACACTTGCAGAAACTTGATCATGGAATCATGATCAAGATGCTTTATCATCTCATACCGAATCTCATCGGGTCCTGGGGATGTCCCACTACAGGCTCCTAGGGCTTGAACAAGCTCTTGCATTGTAAGATCACAGTTGTAATCCAATTCATCTCCTGTGGCAAAGTTAATATGCTGCAGCTCTGATGCTTCCTTGAGAGGCAAGAAAGCTGGATGGTAATTGTCAGAGCTGCTAGCAAAAGAGAACTGCCTGGCGAGGGCGTTAGCAATGTCTCTAGGCTCGTCATAATTGACGTTATTATGATTGATGTTAGTTATTTTAATTGAAATTTTCTTTTTATTTAACTTTTTAACAGTGGACCAGACTTTTGAAATAGATGTTTCAGAATTTATAGTAGAGACAAAGCTTCGCCAGGAGTCTCGTTTGGCTTGTTTGATGGTTCGACGAGCCCTAGCTCTCGCAAGTTTATACTTGCGAAAATTCTCATCACTGATGTGAGTTTTGAAAAGCCTGTAGGCCCTATTTCTCTCACACAGTGCTATGCGGCAATCTGGCGTCCACCAAGGAACTCTATGCTTTGCGCTATCTACCGAAGTCTTAGGAATTGTCGCCGTTGCGGCTTTGAGAATACTATCTTTAATGTTATTTACTTTATCATCAATGGTTTCCCCAACAATTTCAATATTGAGACTCTTTGTGAAGGACACCCAGTCTGCTTTTTTTACGTTAAATTTAGGTGCTGAAGGCTCTTTAACAGTGTCGCTGTTATATTTAATCAAAATGGTCACTTCCCAATGAGTCATCAATAGGTAGCCACTGGCAAGAAGTGGCAATTGATGGGGAGACCAGAGATAGGTTAAGGACGCTAAAATTACCGGTATTATCATCAACTCTCGTCGGACTACTGTCGTTCAAAAGAATCAAACCGGAATTACTGATAAGCCTAGCCATCTGCTCCCCCTTCCTGTCATCCCGCAGGGAACCCCATAACGTATGATGTGCATTAAAATCACCTACAATTAATTTTCTACAGGGCAGACTGTCCTGCAGATCAAAAACATCATCATAAGTTACTGTATCAGGAGGACAGTAGACAGAACAGACAGTCAGGTAGGTACCACCGAATTTCACTCTGCAGGCGACAGACTCCAGAGGGAAACTAGATGGCACCTCAGTGAAAGGGAGGGAACGGCGGATGTAGAGAGCTACCCCACCTCCCCCCCTCCCGTTTCGATCCTTCCTAATTAACTCGTAGTTCCGAAGCTGGATAACCTCGTCTTCAACCCGGTTATCCAGATGAGTTTCCTGAAGGGCAATAATATCGGCAGCGTAAGTACAGGCCAAAAGTTTAAGTTCATTTAATCTACTTCTAAGACTTCGACAGTTCCATTGTACTATGGTCAGCGCGAAGATTATCGTGGTTTACGGGGTTTTGGAGGGCCGTGTTCGTCCTGGCGAACCTTTTTGTGCTGGGAAGGAGTATCCTCCTCCTCCTCTGCACTTCCCGGGGACCTCCCACGGGATGGTTTGGAGATGATAGTCTCCATCGCCTGTGCCTCTCCACGAGTCACAGAGCCATTCCTCGTGCAGCTCGACGCACGACGAGCTGTCTGAGTCCCGGATACATGCTTCGTGGGAGTCACCTGAGCGAGAACATGAGATTGAGATTGTTTATTCTTTACGGTTTCATTTGCCTTGTGGGGTTTCTGTTTCTGTTGTTGGTTTGATTCAACAAGTTGTGCAACTAATTCTTTCCAAACTATTTACTTTATCTGTTAATGCTTTGTTTTCTTTTTCTTTAGCCTTAAGAAGTTCCAAGAGGTCATTTACTGCAGGAGCATTAGATGAGCCAGCTACAGCTCCGGCGTAGGATACGGTGGGAACCTGGGTAACCCCCTCCACCTTCCTCTTTGCCTCACCATAACTGACATCATGAGCCTTCATGTATGCCATTGTTTCAGTCTCCACTATCAGACTTCTACAGATACCTGCACCTGCCTTGTGGGGGCCGCCACAATTGGCACACTTGAACACTGTCTCTGAACATAAATTCGTCTCGTGACTTCGGCACATTTACCACAAATGAATTCTCCTGAATTTCTAGTGAAACACCTCAATGCTGTATGTCCGAATTTTTGGCACCTGAAACAACGCATGGGTTTCTGAATATAGGGTCTAACGTGAACAATTTCGTATCCAATCTTAACAGTGTCAGGTATCTGAGCAGCAGCAAAAGTCATGAAACATAGGCCAAATTTCTCTCTCTTGTTCTCTCTCATCGTGGTCATACTTTGTACTTCCACAACGCCCTGGTCCTTCATTCCGTCAAGTATGTCTGCATCATCCAGGTCAGCCAAATCCCTATGGAATATGACGCCCTTACAAGTATTTGGCCCAACTGGAATGGTGGTTTTCACCTTGAAAGAATGAATCTGCGTCAGTTTAAGTAAATCCTTAACCTGGGAAGAGTTGAGCACTTTAACCAGGAGACTACCATCTCGCAATTTCTTAGCAAATTCCAGACTGCCACCCACCTGACCATCAAGGACCTTTTTGATGATTAATGGGTTAACAGTCCTGAGAGATTGAGAACCATCAACACAACGTACATTCACATAACGAGCATTCAGGGAAGGAATATCTATATCTTGTCGTCTTTGTCTGTCAGCCGTAGGGGTTCCAATATTGTCTGCCATAGTCTTAGGATGGTCATTGGTCGTCAGCCTCCCTCCTTGAGGAGGAGGAAGGCTATTCGAGGGATCAGCAATTCGGGACATCGGACTAGGTCCGAGCCCTCTCCACTCACCCTCTCCTAACTCCCTTAACTATTGTATCAACCCCCTAAAATAAGGACAATAATTTAGGGAAAAATAAAAGTAACCTCACTCAACCCTCCCTGGTGGTAGCCTGGCGGCGTACTCCAGTACCAGCTAGGGGATCGGAGCTAGTGCGGAAGGAACTTTCACACCACCGAACCTGCCTAATGCGAGGGGTGGTGTAGTCAGAACCCACCTCCCAAGCAAATACCGTTGCTCAGAAATATGAGACAACCGTAGGCCCAAGAGGTCGCGGAAAATATGGAAGAAAACTAGTTCGAGAAAAATAGGTGCCCAAATGACACACCAGACTACTGGGCCCCACTACGACAGGGATTACCCCTGAAGCAGCGAGTGCTGCGGGTCTGGTGTAGGGAACAACTATCTACTAGCTAGCATGCACTACATGATGTCCTCAAACAAAGACAAAACACAGAAGGTGCACAACAACAGTGCAGCAAAACGCTGCAAATTACGTTACTTTTTACTTTACAAAAGCAAAGAGACAACAGAGTATTGCTGGCAAGAGGCTTCGGAACCCAAGATAGCTCGAACGGACAATACGTGGAAACTGTTGGCGCTATGCAGAGAACGAGGACGAGGTCTTGACTGCACAGAGTCTGGACGCATAATGCCTTGGTGGACGGCTGCCGGTGCTTATATAGCCCTGGTGATGACGTAGGGTCAGCCATGTTGATGAGGTGTCCTTCCCTCATTGGTCCCCCCCAAACGGGAATCACCTTGACGAGGTGGGGGGGCTTGCGTGTCTCTATGACCTGGAGAGCTAGGCTAGAGGGGGCTTTGGCCCCTGCTCTGCCCCAATTTTGGGGAGAGAGGGTTTCCCATGCTAGTAAGGTCGCCAGTGAGAGACCAGACTAAATGGTTCCTATGCAATAGGTTGCCAGTACGGGCCAACAGTGCTGCCCTCCAGAGGGACTGCCTTCTAGGGGCAGTCTTATGTTGGATGGTTGGGTGTCTGGGCCGGGAGATGTTGGGGAAGGGGGTCTTAGCACCGTCGTGGGCAAACTTTCGAGCCATTGGAGTGCTTTTTAAAACGAGTGGCCCCGTGGGGGAAGAGGTACCCCGCCCGCGGCGACCAGCGCTCTGTCCCCTCATCTGCCCGGTTGGTAGTTGCTCTTGGCTCCTGGGGCCAACAACTTTAAATCAATGATATATGGATAAACTAAAACCCAAATCTCTCTCTCGAGCGGTGGTCGACCAGGCCCTCGAGACGCCAAAATCTGGTCGTGGTGATGAGCAGAGAGTTCCAAATATGAGTAGACCCAGCAGGTCGGGTGTAGTGTCAGATAACCGTGTTAGTGGTTGTGACACATTGATAATAACTAATGTACAGGCATCACTTTCGTATGGCGCTATCCACTCCATTTTTAAGTGTTTCGGAGTAGTCCTTCGTATCCGAATCATTTATGATTGTGATTGTAGGTCTAATCGGTGTTATATTACATTCAAAACAAATACTGCTGCCAAAGCAGCATTTGAGGCAAAAGATTCTCTGACAGTGGGGGATACTCACTGTAAAGTTCAGTTAATGCGGTCTGCCAATGTAGTAGATAGTGATAATGACTACTGTTCTAACGTTTTTGATGACTCTAAAGAGAATGTCCCAAAGGAACGTCAGGTTCCAACACCCTTTTGGTTTGTGGCGTATTACAGGGAGGGACGTGGTAACCTTATCCATGCTTCCCGTTATTTGGAGAAGGAAGTTGGAGTACTACCAATGGGCCACATAAAGAAATATAGTAAGGGCGTCTTAATCAGAGCCAAAGATCTTACTCAGGCCATGATGCTCCTCAATCTCCCCTGTCCTACTGATAGCATGTTTGAATCTATCAAACCACACCGAACATTCAATTATAGCAAGGGGCGTATATATAATGAAGACCTATATGAATTCTCAGAAGAGGACATTCTTGCTATGTGCCCAGACAATGTTCAACGAATAACAAAGATGAAAGGCAGTAAAAATATGATCATCCTCACTTTTTATGGTTCGCATATCCCAGATCGCATTAACATTAACCCCACCTCTTTTGAGGTGAAGCCTTTTGTTGAGCGTCCCTTACAGTGTTTCTGTTGTTATGAGTTTGGTCATGGGAGGAGGAACTGCAACAACCGTTCCCGGTGTGGTAATTGTTCTGCTTCTGACGCACATCTTATTTCTGAATGTCGGTCAGAGAGTTACTGCTTTTACTGCAGAGATGCTCACCCCTTGCGGTCTCGCCAATGTAAGATGTACCTCCTTGAGCAGGATATTCTCCACTTGGCTAATAGCCAATTCATTAGTATTGGTAGTGCCAGACGGCAACTCAACTTCAGGCGACAGAAGGATGGTGGTGTTAAGACATACGCCTCCACCCTTCGCCCCAAATCAGTTGTAACACCCTCTCAACCCTCTGCCAGTCCTCCAGCATATTCTGCATTTTATTCAAATTCATTTGAAGGGCAGGGTCACCATGGTGGCTCTGCCATCCTAGTTCGTCGAGATATTCCATGCACGAGCCTGGAGCTTGACACACCGCTCCAGGCTGTTGCTGTTGTGGTTTTTATGGACTGCCCCTACACTGTGTGCAGTCTATACCTTCCTCCCAGTGTTACAGTAGAGAGGGGTGATCTCAACCGTCTTGTACGGGACCTTCCCTCTCCCTTTATTTTATTGGGTGATTTTAATGGTCGTCATCCTCTGTGGGGTGATAGTTCGATCAACCCCAGGGGTGTTTTATTAGCTTCTTTTATTGAGGATGAGGGATTAGGGGTTTTAAATACGGGAGATGTGACACATTTTAATAGCCCAACTGGGACTTTTACCGCCATTGACATTTCCCTTTGCTCACCCAGTGCTCTGTTAGATTTTACTTGGAGAGTGTTGCCAGATTTATATGGTAGTGACCATTTTCCTATACTTTTAGATGGTAACAAGTATGAACCTCAGTCTCGTCTTCCTAGGTGAAAATTAGAGAAGGCTGACTGGCAGTTTTTTAGAGAGCTAACTTCTTCGGTCTCTTCAGTAGCCGATTTTGGTAGCTCTGATGAGGCTGTAACATATTTCACTGATGTACTCCACTCTGCCGCTCTCAACTCTATCCCTAAAACTTCTGGCTACCTTCCCAAACGTCCTGTCCCTTGGTGGTCACCAGTCTGCACCACTGCTGTGCGGGAGAAGCGCGCTGCTTTCTCTCACCTTCGTCGCAATCGTGGGGACCCAACTCTTTTAGAGGACTTCCGACGGGCAAGGGCCCGGGCTAGACGAGTTTTAAAAGAGGCACGACGTACATCTTGGAAGGCCTATGTGTCTTCAATTAATAGTAAAACTCCACTCACTCAAGTGTTCAAGAGAGTCCGTAAGATGGCGGGGAAGTTTTCTCCTAGTTCTCCACCTGTACTTAAGGTCAATGGAGTTCAGATTATGGATAGTTTGACAGTGGCCAATACCATGGCGGAGGCTTTTGCTAGAGTCTCCAGCCGTGACTCTCGACCTCTGGCTGTGAGACATGAGTTAAGAGCCAAGGAGCGTACAGCCCTGAATTTCTCAGGGAATGAGAATGAAAGTTATAACCATATATTCACCCTGAGAGACCTGCATTCTGCTCTCTCTCTCTGTGGGGACACTTCTCCTGGGCCAGACAACATCCCATATGCAATGTTGCGAAACTTGGGTGAGGAGGCAATCTCATTTCACTTAGCTTTATATTACAGAATCTGGGTGGAGGGTGTCTTCCCTTCTGGGTGGAGGGTTGCTACCATCCTTCCTTTCCCCAAGCCAGGCAAAGACTCTAGTGTTGCCCTCAATTACCGACCAATTGCTTTGACCTCGTGTTTATGTAAACTATTTGAGAAGATGGTGAATGTCAGACTGGTATACTTCTTGGAACGGGGTGATTTTCTGTCTCCGTCCCAGTCGGGTTTTCGTAAACATCGTTCCACTACTGATGCTCTGGTCAGGTTGGAAGCTGCTGCATGTGAAGCCTTTGCACGACATCAACACCTTGTCTGTGTATTCTTTGATTTAGAGAAAGCATATGACACTACATGGCAATATGGCATCCTGCAGCAGCTCCATGTATACGGCCTGCGAGGTCGCCTTCCACGCTTTCTTAACCCTTAACGTCCGGACCGCGGTCGTAGACGGCCCCAGGAAGCGTCCGGGTCGTGTCTTACACCCCTGCCATGTGGTGACCGGGCGGGATGAAGCACCGCTATTGCCAATGTCGGCATTTGCGAGCCCAATTTGGCGGGGTTTTTTTTACTTGGCTATACTTCACCACCATCCCTACAAATCACCATCGTCAGTCAGTGTGTTACTGACTGTAAACATGGATGGATGTGGATTAGATTTCTCGTTCGTGTCCGATTCTGTGTTGCGCCATGCTTACTTACAACACTGACTGCCACCCGCGCGGGCCACGTTCAGTTGTCGTCAGAGCCACTCCACCTAAGCGAACGCAGCCGCGCTCACACGAGAAAGTACCCTTCATTCCTCACTTAATTTCTCGGCAACGAAGAGTTGTAGAGAGCTGAGGTTGGTTTTATTGGAAAGAGGAAGAGTTGATGGTGCTAACAAGACCAAATTTAAGTTGTTCAGTATCGTAGTTTAGACGTACAGAGTAAGTGGAATAGAGCGATTTTGGAAAAATCGGCCAAAAGCGCCCGGCCAGGCAGTAGGGAAAGTAAGACTAGCCCCGGACTGACAAAATGGCTATCCTTAGTTATCCCGTCGCGGATGGGTTAAAGAGTTTCTTAGTGGTCGCAGTTTTTCTGTAAGGGTTGGTACAGCTCTCTCAGCATCTGTTGCACAGGAGGAGGGCGTCCCTCAGGGAAGTGTCCTCAGTGTCACATTGTTTGCAGTAGCAATTAATGCCATTGCCTCATCCCTTCCGGACGGTATAGCCAACTCGATGTACGTTGATGACCTAGCAGTCTGGTTTGCTGCCTCCCGTATGTCAGTGGCGGAGCGACGCATACAGCTTGCCCTTGACAGAGTGTCACGTTGGACTGGTTCTCATGGGTTTCGTTTTTCTCCTGCCAAGACGGTTGCTATGCACTTCTGCCGCATCCGAGGTGTCCACCCTGATCCGGACTTATTCATGTATGGTCATCGGATACGCTGTGTCGAGGAGACTCGCTTTTTGGGTCTCCTTTTCGACAAACGTTTGACCTGGGTTCCCCACTTACGTACACTTAAGGTCTCTTGCCTCAAGGCTCTTAATCTGTTGAGGGTTCTGAGCCATACTACCTGGGGGGCTGATCGGGCCACCCTCCTTCGCCTATACCGTGTTTTTATTAGGTCAAAACTTGATTATGGGTGTGAGGTGTACTCCTCTGCCACAGATGTCCGTCTCAGAGTGTTAGACCCTGTTCATAATGCTGGGATACGTCTGGCAACTGGAGCGTTCAGGTCATCACCAATCCCCAGTCTCCTGGTGGACGCTAACGAACCACCTCTAGATCTCCGTCGCCAGTCCTCAATGGTTCATTGTTGGCATCGATTACATCAACTTCCCGACTCCCTTCCTTGCTTGGCGGTGTCATCTGATATCATGTCTAATTATTACCTTTCACATTCTCGTACATCATGGCCCTTTGGCTTCCGGGTCAGGAAGGCTATGGAGGAGATGGGAATTGAAGATTTCCAGATTCGTCCTGTGAGGGTCCCCAGGGTGGCTCCATGGCTTCTTCCAGAAGTTTTTCCCTGCACCTGTTTTACAGACAAAAAAGAATCTCTTCCTCCTCCAATGGCTCGTTCCCTGTTTTTAGAACATGCCTTCACTCACAGGGAGTCCCTCCCTGTGTACACAGATGGGTCAAAGTCTGATGCTGGAGTTGGTTTTGGAGTTGTCTTTCCTGACTTTTGCCGTGGTGGTAGACTTCCTTCTGTCATGTCGATTTTCACTGCTGAGCTCTCGGCCATTTTATATGCCATCCAAGTGATTTTTACTCTCCCTCAGCCTTCTTATACTATTTATAGTGATTCTTGTAGTGCCTTGCAGGCCTTGTGCAATTTTAACTCTCCCCCTCCCCTGGTGTTGGCCATCCTTGAGTGGCTTGTCCTCCTGGGTCGTCGTGGCCGCAAAGCCACTTTCTGTTGGGTCCCGGCCCATGTGGGTGTCAATGGTAATGAGCGAGCTGATGCCCTGGCTAAGGCTGTTGTCTCCAATTCTCGGCCTCCTGCCGGGCATCATCCTGTCCCTGCAGTGGACCTTCGACCCTATATAAATGCTGCCGTTCGTGCTGGCAGGACAGATGGGACGCAGTCGGGGCTAACAAGCTCCGTGACATCCGCCAACGCCTTGGTTTGTGGAGCTACAGCGGCCTGTCCCGCCGGTGGGAGACGGCTCTTGTCCGTCTCCGCATTGGCCACACATTATTGACTCATGGCTTTTTAATGGACAGGATTAACCCTCCCTACTGTGATGATTGTCTGGTCCCTTTGACAGTGAAGCATATTATTGTTGAGTGTCCCAGTTTTGGGGACCTGCGTCGTAGGCACCTCTCCGAGTACTGGGTAGGTGATAGTTCTTACAGTCTCTCCCGGGTGCTCGGGGAGGAGGCTTGTAGTGTGGGAGGGAACACTCTCTCCTATGAGGAGGCTGGCCTCCTCCACAAATTATGATTTTATTATACTTATGGTTTTTAGATAGTTTTATATTATTTAGTTTTGATTCTTTTTTATATATTAGTTAAGTTGACGCGTTCTTTTAGTAATGGTGTGTGTTTATAATTTGTGTGTAGTTTAGTTATGATGCGTGTCCCTTTCGGGAGTTTGTGATTTTGTTAGTTGAAGATAATAATTTTGTGTTGGGCGGTATATGACCCTAGCTGTTGCGCCGCCAGATGCCTAGTTGCATCAATAAATAAATTCAAATTCAAATTCCCTCATTGGTTGGTGCACGATGAACCCTCGGGGTCTTGGTGAACTGTCGACGAGCCAAACTACCACTCACGATACTTCAGCAGTTTGCTGCGTGAACCGCTACAACAGAGTTCCCAGATTAAATAATGCACTTGCAATAATCACTCAATAAATCACTACCACTGTGTCATCACTTCAATAACCACACATCAATAACGCAATACACTTAAGCACAGAATTAATCAATCAATAATAATGATAAGTTAGCACAACACTGACATATATAATAATGGAACATTAATGCATCACAACATACAAGTAATAATATAATAATAACAATAACAAATATATATAATAATAATAGTAATAGTTACCCCAATATATAAGAGAGTGTGACCCTATTTCATTGTGAGAAAAATGTAGAAGTAAATACAATTATACTTATCCGATACGTCTGCGTGTCTCGTCCCGAATCTTACCACACTCAATCACTTACAAAACACACACTGTTTGTCGTCCCAAGTCTCGCCACTATCTAAACCCACAGGCTCAACCCCCTGCTTATATACCGTTGGCTAGACAAAGAGGGTGAACATGTTACAACAGAGTCATAGGCGCGTCTCCGAATTATTCCGTTAACATAGACTTAAACACCCATCACACATGCTCTCAATAACTAACTACTATTGATGGTCAGTAGAAACGGAAACGGACAATTTTCCCACCAAAATCCATACGAGGGGAAAGGATGTGTACGAATCTGGAAAACATAACAGGCCATGACACTCTCGGCCTTATAACATAAGTACACAAAGAAAATGGAGTGAAATAGGTAAGCTATCTTCGGATACAGCACTGTCAGAAGTAGGCCTTCACTACCACAACTCACAGCTTACAGTCAAAGTTAATAGCATAACAATACATACATATCAATAATAATTCAGGCACACGTAACAATATGTAAATAGAGTGTAAAAGTGAATTTTGAGTTGATATCATTATGAGCTGGCTAGCTATCCTACAGATGTCCATTTAGTCTTTACAAGTATATCATGAGACAACTAAGGGTTGATACTTCAATATCCTGTATCATTTATTTCTGTATCGTGAGTAGTTTACAAACTATTAGTCATCAAATGTGTTCTATACATAGCGACCGCATGTCAAAACAGAGCTGCCACGGTAGATAAAACCAGTGACTAAAAGGAAAATGTGCCAAACTTTTCTAGAAGAATCACTTAATTAAATGGCGTTTATTCATAGAACTTAATTCAGAACGAGAACGTGATAATATAGAAATATAATATGGATCAGTTAACGGCAATACAGCGCGGGAGTAGCGACAGCCACAAAAATGGCTGATGCATATACACACCACCACTTGTTTCTCGCTAACACTTTATTATTGCAAAACCAGCTCTTTAAATATCTATTTTTAGAGTAATTTTTGCTTAAAACTACATAATCTTTCATCTCTCTTCGGCTTAGCTACAACTAGCAAGACACCCTGTATGTTCATTGATCATATTTCCAATTATAAGGTATGTACAGTCACAAGCATAAGTTTCTTTACCCCCCTGGCAAGAGTGAGGTCGAAGTTTTGTTTGGAGATGGGCCAAGCAAACGAACACTGGGAGTCAGTATCTCATGACAGTGTAAAATTTGTTGGATTCAAGTAAGTGAACACCTCTATAGACATGAAGCATTATCCGAGCATTATGAACTGGCCCATTTTATGTTCGTCTAGTCCATATCCAACCACGACTTCGACTTCGACTTCACTCTAACCAGGGGGTTAAGGAAACCTATGCTCGTGACTGTACAACTATAGGCTACATAGAATCCTAGAGAGATATAAGTAGGAATACCTGCTTCGTTTCTCTTCAGTTAAGTTATGTAAATTGGCCATTGTATTTTTTTCTTTCCTTGTTTTTTTCTTTTCCATTTTTCTTATAGAGTGCTGCAGTTAACTCATTGAATTGTATTTTTGTGACTGCAGTAGATAAGCTATCAATAGTTAAATATAATCTATGTTATCATTATCCAAGGATTATTTCAATTATTCAAATGTAAACGATGTTGTGGTCAATTATCTATCTATCTGTGTGTAATTTTTCCGGGCACCAGGAGACGACAGACTTAAGGTTAACGAGTGCCTAATGAATAACTACAACTACACCCATGCAGCTGTACTCGGCTTTAATGAGACCATGAATAATGTGTCAGCCGTCAGTAACACAGAAGATGACAACTTACTCCTTCCCTGTGACACCAGAATCTACAATACATCACAACACGAGAAAAATTTGGTCACTGAAGTAGGTCGTTCGTTGTCACTCATTCTCTGTTTTGACTTTAAGGGATTATTCTCATGTTGGTGAATTAGAAGTTCTGTGATTCCTCTAAACTATGTCAGGAAACATGTGACCTTACTAACTGTTATTGCAGTGAAGGTTTTGTTTTGTTGTATAATTTGGAGGAATCAGGTGCCCAACAATTTATCATTAAAATAATCTTTAATGGTGCGTCTTCATTAAGAAAATCAATTATATATTATAATGTTCGTCTTTCTTAACAAGTTTTAGATTTAAATAATGAAATAATTTTGCTTTATATTATACCTGTAAAGACAATACCTCTAAAGGCCGATTCCACAGTGTCTTTGGTTTGTTATGATCCTCCCCAATCACACTTGTAACAAACACACCACACCTGTACCCCATCCAACACACTTGTACCAACAAACACCACAACTGTACCAACACACAACACACCTGAACCAACACACAACACACCTGTACACACAACACACCTGTACCAACACACACCACACTTGTACCAACACACACCACACCTGTACCAACACACACCACACCTGTACCAACACACAACACACCTGTACCAACACACAACACACCTGTACCAACACACAACACACCTGTACCAACACACAACACACCTGTACCAACACACACCACACCTGTACCAACACACAACACACATGTATCACTATACATACCATCACCATAACCACCCGTGTCCCAAGATGACCCACCCTTGTTGTAACAGTGGGACCTGACGTGTGAGAGACGACCCTTGTATTCCACAACTCAGTCCGTCAGCCACACAGGGACACTGGTAGGAAGTGCCGTCCTTGGACACCTCTTTGAAGCATAAGAGAATATGTTTACTTATCTGAGAGAGAGAGAGAGAGAGAGAGTACACTGAGGTAGTTTGTTTTCTTATACAATTTGGAGGAATATGTATAGCCCAAAATAAATTATTCCCTATTACAGCAAATCGTACTAAAGGGAATACTATACATTCCAGTAAACAGCACCAGGTTAATTAACAAATGTAATGGTGTCCTTAAGTGGAAATGAGTTCACCACTTATGTCCTGTACAGCAGAAATATACTCGACCCTCTTTCTCTAATCATCAGACTGGGACGGAGGAAATGTGTGATCATCTCTGTGTTTCTTACCCTCCTCTGCGCCTTCTTCACTGTCGTGGCGCCCAACGTACAAACTTATATATTTTTTAAGTTCCTCTTTCACACCTTTGACAATGGATTCCACATTGGCTGTTACATAATTGGTGAGTCTATTCTCCTATAACAATAATAATAATAACGGCATAACACACATACAGTAGGTCTCTCTCTTTCACCTTAGCCATATTTTATATATGGGTGTCCGGAATTTTTTACCCGAAATTTTGGCATATGCATGCTTTATTAATTCTGAAAAGAAAATACTCTATTGATGTAATTTTTTTTTTTCTTAGTTTAGCGGTAATGAGACATTTAATTAAGGGGGGGTGAGAATAGGGGACAGGCTTGGGGGGGTGCGGGAATATGGGGACAGGCTTGGGAGGGGTAGAAAGCCTGTCCCCCATTTCCTGCACCCCCCTAACCCCCCAAGCCTGTCCCCCTACTCCTGCAACCCCCCAACCCCCCCCGTTCAAATGCCACACATTTAAAGGGGTGTAGGAATAGGGGGACAGGTTGGGGGGGGGGTTGTTTGGGGGGTTGCAGGAGTAGGGGGACAGGCTTGGGGGGTTAGGGGGGTGCAGTAAATGGGGGACAGGCTTTCTACCCCCCCAAGCCTGTCCCCATATTCCCGCACCCCCCCAAGCCTGTCCCCTATTCTCACCCCCCCTTAATTAAATGTCTCAATTACCGCTAAACTAAGAAAAAAAAGATCACATAAATAGAGTATTTTCTTTTCAGAATTAATAAAGCATGCATATGCCAAAATTTCGGGTAAAAATTTCCGGACACCCTGTATATATATATATATAACAACACTGGACATAGGCATCATCAAGCCCGTTAACGTGGCCCAAGTCAACTGTTGCTCACACACACACGTCACGACTTCCAAACTGATACCCAGCCACAGAGAGAGGGAAGTGAGCGTTATTCCCAAATACTGCAGCTGTTATGTTACCAATGAGGGAGTTTCAGGACGTTCGGTGGCCTTATAGTTAGTGGCTGACACTCAAATCGGGAGAGTAAATATTCTCAGGCCCTCACCTGAGAGGATCGATCTCCCGACCTAGAGGTTATGAATCCAGAACACTGACCATTCGGCCACTTCCCCTAAAATATATCTCTCTCTTTCTCAGCCATTGAGGTGTGTTCACCATCCCAGCGTTCTATGGTTGGTCCAATGTACTTTATACCTTGGAGCCTCGGCTGCATGTTGGTTCCCCTCATAGCCTACGTGGTGAGGCCCTGCCGATGGCTACAAGCTGCCTTCGCTGTTCCTTTTCTCTATAACATTATCCTCATATGGTTAGTATGGCTTGTGTTAATTTAAGTGATATCATAATCTTACATCTACACTCCCTCAACTTTACAACCATACTAATTTGTTTTGGTTAATAAGAAAAAAAAAGGGAATGTGGTATTGTTGATGATTATAAATTGTTTATAGTAGGAAATCTGTTGTGATTGATTAAAGACCTACTAATTATTCCCCTTGCTGACACAACTACTACCATTTATGACTAACTTTGTGTTCAGGATATTACCAGAGTCTCCTCGTTGGCTCATCCTCCACGGCCACTACAACAGGGCCCTGGAGATACTGAAGAAGGCTGCCTCTGTCAACAAAACCACCTTACCAGACGACCACGTAATTTTGACCACCATGAATATCATCAGACGAAATGTAAGACTGTGCTGTGGTTACCATCACCAAAAATAAAGGTACATTAATTTGTTGGTGATTTTGAAGGTCTCTGATTGCTCCAAACCGTGCCACGAAACAAATAAGCAATTGGTACCACTTGGGGTACCTGTTTTCTCGTACAGTTTAGGAGAAATTAGTAGCCTTCCAGTTTACCATAAAGAGAATCTCCCCTTTAGTACAATATTCTGTGATTACCATGACCTGAAATACGTATAAATTTTACACTTTCACCCATCCTCCCGCTCACCAGGAGCGTTCAGGAATGATTGAGAAGGAGCATGAGACCCGATCATTGAGGAGCATGGCAGTGGCAGTGATAAGAAAGGCATTCCTGTTGTTGATCACTCCTGAGGTGAGACGGAAAGCCTGCTGTGTGTTCTTCCTTTGGGGGGCCACTGCTATGATCTACTACGGAGTTAGTCTCAACTCATATAACCTCAGGTATCTACAGTAGACTAATTAAGTAACACTATCCATCAATCAACCATTCATCTATCTATTGATTCACCCATTCCTTCCTCTGCAGAACAAACACATCCATCTTCCTATCCATCCATTCACTGATGCCTCCCAACTATACCAGAAAACAAACGTCTTTAATTACAGTAATGGTGATAATAGAGGATCTATTTCGTGGTATACTTTGGTGAAATCAAAGACCTTCCAATTCACCAACAAGAGAACCTCCCCTTAATCAGCTGACTTATTCCTTCCATTTATTTTTCAGTACCAACCTCTATATATACACTTTTCTATGCGGTTTGTTGGAGATCCCCTCCTACCTCTCCAATTGGCCCACTTCCACCATCTTTTGGAGGAAGAAAACATTGGTGTGTCTTTACCTCACCTGCAGCATCTCCATTTCCGTCCTCACTGCCCTCATAATGCTACTAGAGGAAGGTCAGTGCTATATTCTGTTCAAAACTTGTGTTCCATTTTCCTCTATCTATCTGTCTCTATTTCTATCTATATCTTTCTATCTATCTCTATCTGTCTCTATTTCTATCTATCTCTTATCTGTCTATCTATCTATTTATCTATTTTTATCTATCTAAGCATAAGAGGCCAGCGGAACACAAGTTTTGAACAGACTATAGTATCTCTATTGAAAAAGTAGTCTATTTTTTCAACCCCTTAAATCCAGTCGAGTTCTGACTGGCCTGCCCCAACACCCAGGTAAATGGTTTAGTAAAGTAATGGTACACTCTTCGACCTGGACATGGAGAGACGAGGGGCATGGAGTAGCGAGGCGGCGAGCACTACGTGAGGTGATGACTAGGGGCGGCAGGCTGCTGCTTGAGCAGGTATACCGGTGCTTGAGCAGGCGGCAGGTGAGTGCTAGAGCGGCAGGAATGGCTGGAGCAGCAGGTGAAGCAAGGCAACGAAGGCAGGTGTAACCCAGGAGTAACCCAGAATGGAAGAAGATTTAAGGCTTTATGCCTATCGACTGATGGTGGTGGTCGTTAAGGCAGTCCGTCTTGTTACATCAACACATCTTCCCCCAGCCTACAAGGTTGCTATTGTTGCTGCTCACCAAGTGTTGGTGTATTACCTGTCTTAGTGATAGCAACTAATAGAGAGTATGTGCGTCTCCTTTACTATTGTCCTGTGCGAAAATTGTGAGATAATGTGCGTATCTCTTTGCTGTGTTTAGTCCATTAACCCCTAAGAACTGCAATTCACCCCCAACCGCAAATACAACCTGATTTTTAAAGTTAACATAAGGTTAGTTTTAGTTTTATAGGTTTGTAGAGCTTTATTTTACATACCAGAATATGAAAACAAAAGTCTTCTATCTCCACTGGTTAGAGTAAAGCAGCATATCAAAGTAGGAAAATAATATGACAGTTATCCCCCCAAATAACATACAAAGGCATACGCATGTGTTATGCATTTGTATAATGCGTAGATGCATGAGTATGTGTACCTCGATGTGTGCTTGCGTGTTTGTGTATGTACATCGAGTATATAAATGCACTGAAATAGACAAAAAAGGCAACATACAAGTCATTTTTGCATACAACTGTGCATACCTGTGATACGCTAACTCATGCATGCACAATGTATGGGAGTGTTTGAAAGTGTGTTGTACTAATGTCCAATGGCTATAAGAGCTAGGTTTGGCAGAGAGAGGCTAGGGGAGGCAGAGAGAGGGAGTGTATATGACAGGCCACGAGTAATTTCATTGGCTACAGATAACACAGTATGGGTGTGGATGTACTTTGGCCACACCCACCTACACCATAGGGGGGGGGGGGGAGTCAGCCAATCACGATCAATTACAATAGTCCAAGGTTACAGCTTACCTTTGGCACTATTGTAATGCTGCTATTTTAATCCCCCATACTTTACTGGAGGAGGAAACTGAAGCACGGCCTTTTACGATAAAAAAAAATGACACACCAGAGTATGATACTCTATCCTTTTGCTGGATCAACCCGGTCTGTGAAAAAAAGGACTGAGAACTGAACTTGCCTTGCGAATACCATAAAAAAAAAATCATACAAAGGCAAGTCCAGTTCCTCGTCAGTATACGCTGCCACCACCAAACCTCAGGTTGATCAGAGGAACCAAGCTATCACACACTGGATAGGTAACGTACCCTGAACCCCAAACACGTGCGTAAGCAACCCAGAATTACTTTAACGGGGGTTCGACCAGTGTCTTAACTTAAGTAAAAATCTAGGTAGGAACACAGTCTATTTGTATAGTATACGGTATCGGTGACAGAATACTCAACTAATTATAAATTAATTTATTATTTACATTCATTAATTAAATTAAACAAAAAAAACGATATATGTATATACTCCCCCCTCCTAAATCCCCAATCCCCCAATCCTAAATCCGCTTACCCTAGAACGGGGATAATCCCGCGTTACGCTAGGGGACAGCACTAAACAAAAAACAGAAATACACTGTACTTCAAATCCTTCCTACACTTACTAAATAATAATACAAAAAATACATACACATATATAGAGATTATCAATAAGAAAAAATATATATATGGCCGAAACAAATATGATATTTTATTAATTTTAAACTATGCAAGCAATCTCAAATTTATACCCTCGTACACCAGTGAACTTTAGCTAATCAAGGGATTGTGCTTTTATGGCTTTTCACCATGGGAGACGAAGAGAGACTGATTGTGAGCAATTGCTTCACTTCCTTCTTACTTCGTCCCGGCAGTTCTATGGCATGTACTTGTGACAAACTAGTCCCATAGAACCTATATTTTTATAATTCCACTAATTTCTTTTTCCCAGGTGTATTCCCTAGTTACATTTTATGATTAACTAATATTATTGACATTCCAATACATTATCTCTATCCTCAGCCACATATAATACAATTCTAATTTATATAGTACAAATATTTATTCCGCCACCGAAAATGGCTCGTCCTCTCTTTGGGACCCTACACCTCACTTAACTAATTTTCTAATTAAGTTACAAGTAAAAATGCTGGTATTTCAGGTGAGTGAAGTTAGTGATTATACATTAATTAAAAACATCCTAATTAACATACATAAAAAATGGGGGTGTTACACACGTCCCCTCTTCCCTAGCTGGAACTTACAGTGAAAATTAATTTACATATTTTTCTAATTCAATTCGCCCCCCCCCCCTAATCTTTACATACATACCATTTGCCACTATCGCTATACCTTATTAAACAACATCAGACATTATTCCCCCTAACTTGTTAGTCAGTGTTGATAAACTGCTAACTTTCACTTACAGTCCTTAGACTGCCTTTCCTTCCTGTAAGAAAGAATTTCTCTACGTAACCTTACACATTACAAATTACACAATAGATATTAGAGACACCTCGTCCTCTGTCAAGTCCAAAACCCCGGGAGAACTTCAATAAGGTTCTACCGTCACTAAACCCATTGTCCCTAACAAGATCTGAGTATACTTACATTCAAGTCAATCATTCCTATTTTCATTCACTCCTCCATTCAAACCTCAGATCCCGCACGGTATGACAACCCGGAATGCAGTAAGTGATACAGGGGCCTTGACAAAGGTTCTGACTGTGTATTGGAAGAGCCCTATGGAAATGTAGGGTGTATACTCCCCACCATCCTTCTCTTCCCATTAAAACTAAGTGTCCTCTAACACCAACAATAATAATAAAAAAAAAAATATCTATGAGCTGGGTTCCTAGCTCGTACATGAATGTTGCCCTGTGTTGACTTCAGGTTAAACTAAACTATGACATTATCCAACGTAACTTTCCTATTTTTACCCTATTTTCTATTAATTTTTCATTCACTGTTTTCTAAGTAACATTTCTTTTCCGCCTTATTTTCACCTCATTTTTCTATATTTCCTCCAGAAATCTCCTTGGAGGCCGTCTATGACGTGGAAGAAGTACAATATCCTCCTCCTCCTCATCATCATCTGGTTCATTATTTTCTATTTCTTCCCCCAACTGCACTATAATATCTCTATGACTCACATAGGGCTTGATTTTTTCTGCAGCCCTTTGGATGTTTTTCCCTGTAAATGGGTCCTTTAAAATATAAATTAATCCATCCTTTATGACTTCTGCCACCTTATAGGGTCCTTTCCATTTTTGGTTCAATTTGGCACAGGTACCCGGTATTATACAGTGTCGGCAAAAAAAGACGCTACCTATGACATTGTGACATAAAATTATGGCAGATTTCATAAAAAAATATATATATATGTATTGTTCTGGTACTCACCAATTAGTACTTTGTCATTTCTCCTTTCATATTAATGACCTCTTGCAGACGTCTAAGCATAGACCTAGCTAATTTTTCAAAATAGGATCTCTCCAGTAAAGCAAGAAGGATATGCGTTATGGTTGTGGTATGCCTGACAGTTCGCCTGTATATTTCTTTAATTGGCACTTTTTCTTCCCTTAGTGCCAAAATATGGACCCTTTCCTCCTTGCTAGTTGTTGTAGCACCCATGGCAATGCACTAGGTTAAATCTAAGGGCCACCAAAATCACGGGGTAAAGATTCAGTTTGAAACAATCTGAGCACAAAAAAAATTAGTGCACTGATTCCACCCAGGCAGACATAACTAGTAAATTTTGAAATCTGTCTGGCAGAGGGCGGTATCCTAACAACCTATTGCTGCTGGCCACTGGCTGACAGATTTCACAAAGTTTTATACAGTTTTGAGATAGCAAGCATTTGGCTATATACCCGCACAGGGAGAGTTAAACTTCATCAATATACCACAAACAACGGGTTAAACGGACAATAGGCATTTATGGGTTAATCGCTATGGTAGGATGTAGTAATACAGTACTCCTTGTTTACAGTGGCAGCTGTGTTCCTTATTTACTAGCTCTGGGTCACTAGGTAGTCTATTTTTTAATGCATGTAAAAAGTATATCTTAAATGGTATTTATGCTAACAAATCAATATAACAATAGATAGCTATGCATGTTCCTTATCAATATTAAATAGTATTTTATTTTGCATTGAATGGCATGAATGAATGTTGATTGGTCATGGTCAATAACAGTTGACAGGTATGCCAAGTGCAAGCGATAAGTATTAGGTGAGTCTAGGTGTGTCTGTCCTAATTAACTGGGAGACACAGAGAACGGGATACCTGCCTACCTAGCCAGTTGATGAGTAACAATTATAAACTTCTATAAACATGTGTTATGTTAACAATACAATATAATTTATGTATGCACACTACAGTACTCCCCCCCTAGTGATGAGGAAGGAGGAACGATATAGATTTCTTGCGTGTTGAATTAGGTCGTTCCGTGGTAGTGTGTGTTGATGGGTTGATAGATGGTGGCGAGGTAGATTCTTGGCACATGAGGTAGGCAGGTTTCACTCTGTCGATGGATACAGTGTTTGGCTTGCCATGATAATTGATAATGATGGTTTTTCTGTGTCTTGTGATGATAGGGAAGGGACCAGAGTAGGGTTGTTGTAGCGGTTTCTTGACTGAGTCAACCTGGACGAAGACATGGGTACAGGTCTGGAGGTCCTGGCTGACGAAGGTCTTGGAAGGTTGCTGATGAGGTGGTGAGGGCTGCAGGGAACTCATGTCGGAGGTGAGGTTGCAGCGAAGTCTTGGACGTCAGTGTTGTTCCGAGGCGTGGTAGTGACGAGGAGTTCACCAGGCAGTCGTAGGGTGGAGCCGTAGAGTAGTTCAGCAAAGGAACAGTTGAGGTCGACCTTCAGGGCAGTGCAGATACCTAGTAAGACAAGAGGGAGAGAAGAGAGTCACTCACCGCAGTGGTGTACTGTTGTTGTTAGTGAGGTTTTAAGTTGTCTGTGGAATCTCTCAACTAGACCATTTGATTGTGGGTGGTAGCTGGTGGTGCGGAGTCTCTTGATACCAAGGAGGGTCATCAGCTTGTTCCAGAGGGAGGACTCGAACTGGCTGCCCCTGTCAGATGTGATGGTGAGAGGGACACTATAGCGGGAGATCCAGGTGGAGATGAAGGCTTTAGCAACAGTGGTGGTGTTGATGTCGGCGAGAGGTGATACTTCTGGCCATCTGGTGAAGCGATCAACACAGGTTAGGAGGTATCTACAATTATCAGAGGCAGGAAGGGGACCTACCAGGTCGATGTGAACATGGTCAAACCTGGCGGAGGATGGTATGATTTATGATTTTATTTAGTGATGCAACTAGGCATCTGGCGGCGCAACAGCTAGGGTCATATACCGCCCAACACAAAATTATTATCCTCAACTAACAAAATCACAAACTCCCGAAAGGGACACGCATCATAACTAAATTACACACAAATTATAAACACACACCATTACTAAAAGAACGCGTCAACTTAACTAATATATAAATAAGAATCACGACTAAATAATATCAAATTATTTAAAAACCATAAGTATAATAAAATCACAATTTATGGAGGAAGCCAGCCTCCTCCACATAGGAGAGGATGTTCCCTCCCACACTACAAGCCTCCTCCCTGAGCACCCGGGAGAGACTGTAAGAACCGTCCCCCACCCGGTACTCGGAGAGGTGCCTACGACGCAGGTCCCCAAAACTGGGACACTCAACAATAATATGCCTCACTGTCAAAGGGACCAGACAATCATCACAGTAGGGAGGGTTAATCCTGTCCATTAAAAAGCCATGAGTCAATAATGTGTGGCCAATGCGGAGACGGACAAGAGCCGTCTCCCACCAGCGGGACAGGCCGCTGTAGTTCCACAAACCAAGGCGTTGGCGGATGTCGCGGAGCTTGTTAGCCCCGACTGCGTCCCATCTGTCCTGCCAGCAGGAACGAATGGCAGCATCTATATAGGGCCGAAGGTCTACTGCAGGGACAGGATGATGCCCGGCAGGAGGCCGAGAATTGGAGACCACAGCCTTAGCCAGGGCATCAGCTCGCTCATTACCATTGACACCCACATGGGCCGGGACCCAACAGAAAGTGGCTTTGCGGCCACGACGACCCAGGAGGACAAGCCACTCAAGGATGGCCAACACCAGGGGATGGGGAGAGTTAAAATTGCACAAGGCCTGCAAGGCACTACAAGAATCACTATAAATAGTAAAAGAAGGCTGAGGGAGAGTAAAAATCACTTGGATGGCATATAATATGGCCGAGAGCTCAGCAGTGAAAATCGACATGACAGAAGGAAGTCTACCACCACGGCAAAAATCAGGAAAGACAACTCCAAAACCAACTCCAGCATCAGACTTTGACCCATCTGTGTACACAGGGAGGGACTCCCTGTGAGTGAAGGCATGTTCTAAAAACAGGGAACGAGCCACTGGAGGAGGAAGAGATTCTTTTTTGTCTGTAAAACAGGTGCAGGGAAAAACTTCTGGAAGAAGCCATGGAGCCACGCTGGGGACCCTCACAGGACGAATCTGGAAATCTTCAATTCCCATCTCCTCCATAGCCTTCCTGACCCGGAAGCCAAAGGGCCATGATGTACGAGAATGTGAAAGGTAATAATTAGACATGATATCAGATGACACCGCCAAGCAAGGAAGGGAGTCGGGAAGTTGATGTAATCGATGCCAACAATGAACCATTGAGGACTGGCGACGGAGATCTAGAGGTGGTTCGTTAGCGTCCACCAGGAGACTGGGGGATTGGTGATGACCTGAACGCTCCAGTTGCCAGACGTATCCCAGCATTATGAACAGGGTCTAACACTCTGAGACGGACATCTGTGGCAGAGGAGTACACCTCACACCCATAATCAAGTTTTGACCTAATAAAAACACGGTATAGGCGAAGGAGGGTGGCCCGATCAGCCCCCCAGGTAGTATGGCTCAGAACCCTCAACAGATTAAGAGCCTTGAGGCAAGAGACCTTAAGTGTACGTAAGTGGGGAACCCAAGTCAATCGTTTGTTGAAAAGGAGACCCAAAAAGCGAGTCTCCTCGACACAGCGTATCCGATGACCATACATGAATAAGTCCGGATCAGGGTGGACACCTCGGATGCGGCAGAAGTGCATAGCAACCGTCTTGGCAGGAGAAAAACGAAACCCATGAGAACCAGTCCAACGTGACACTCTGTCAAGGGCAAGCTGCATGCGTCGCTCCGCCACTGACATACGGGAGGCAAACCAGACTGCTAGGTCATCAACGTACATCGAGTTGGCTATACCGTCCGGAAGGGATGAGGCAATGGCATTAATTGCTACTGCAAACAATGTGACACTGAGGACACTTCCCTGAGGGACGCCCTCCTCCTGTGCAACAGATGCTGAGAGAGCTGTACCAACCCTTACAGAAAAACTGCGACCACTAAGAAACTCTTTAAGAAAGCGTGGAAGGCGACCTCGCAGGCCATATACATGGAGCTGCTGCTTTCTCTAAATCAAAGAATACACAGACAAGGTGTTGATGTCGTGCAAAGGCCTCACATGCAGCAGTTTCCAACATCTATAGTGGAACGATGTTTACGAAAACCCGACTGGGACGGAGACAGAATATCACCCCGTTCCAAGAAGTATACCGGTCTGACATTCACCATCTTCTCAAATAGTTTACATAAACACGAGGTCAAAGCAATTGGTCGGTAATTGAGGGCAACACTAGAGTCTTTGCCTGGCTTGGGGAAAGGAAGGATGGTAGCAACCCTCCACCCAGAAGGGAAGACACCCTCCACCCAGATTCTGTTATATAAAGCTAAGAGAAATGAGATTGCCTCCTCACCCAAGTGTCGCAACATTGCATATGGGATGTTGTCTGGCCCAGGAGAAGTGTCCCCACAGAGAGAGAGAGCAGAATGCAGGTCTCTCAGGGTGAATATATGGTTATAACTTTCATTCTCATTCCCTGAGAAATTCAGGGCTGTACGCTCCTTGGCTCTTAACTCATGTCTCACAGCCAGAGGTCGAGAGTCACGGCTGGAGACTCTAGCAAAAGCCTCCGCCATGGTATTGGCCACTGTCAAACTATCCATAATCTGAACTCCATTGACCTTAAGTACAGGTGGAGAACTAAGAGAAAACTTCCGCGCCATCTTACGGACTCTCTTGAACACTTGAGTGAGTGGAGTTTTACTATTAATTGAAGACACATAGGCCTTCCAAGATGTACGTCGTGCCTCTTTTAAAACTCGTCTAGCCCGGGCCCTTGCCCGTCGGAAGTCCTCTAAAAGAGTTGGGTCCCCACGATTGCGACGAAGGTGAGAGAAAGCAGCGCGCTTCTCCCGCACAGCAGTGGTGCAGACTGGTGACCACCAAGGGACAGGACGTTTGGGAAAGTAGCCAGAAGTTTTAGGGATAGAGTTGAGAGCGGCAGAGTGGAGTACATCAGTGAAATATGTTACAGCCTCATCAGAGCTACCAAAATCGGCTACTGAAGAGACCGAAGAAGTTAGCTCTCTAAAAAACTGCCAGTCAGCCTTCTCTAATTTCCACCTAGGAAGACGAGACTGAGGTTCATACTTGTTACCTTCTAAAAGTATAGGAAAATGGTCACTACCATATAAATCTGGCAACACTCTCCAAGTAAAATCTAACAGAGCACTGGGTGATCAAAGGGAAATGTCAATGGCGGTAAAAGTCCCAGTTGGGCTATTAAAATGTGTCACATCTCCCGTATTTAAAACCCCTAATCCCTCATCCTCAATAAAAGAAGCTAATAAAACACCCCTGGGGTTGATCGAACTATCACCCCACAGAGGATGACGCCCATTAAAATCACCCAATAAAATAAAGGGAGAGGGAAGGTCCCGTACAAGACGGGTGAGATCACCCCTCTCTACTGTAACACTGGGAGGAAGGTATAGACTGCACACAGTGTAGGGGCAGTCCATAAAAACCTCAACAGCAACAGCCTGGAGCGGTGTGTCAAGCTCCAGGCTCGTGCATGGAATATCTCGACGAACTAGGATGGCAGAGCCACCATGGTGACCCTGCCCTTCAAATGAATTTGAATAATATGCAGAATATGCTGGAGGACTGGCAGGAATGTAGTCCCCAAGCATTGTCTCTTGAAGAGAAACACATGCAGGAGAGAAACTAGAAAGAAGAATGCGAAGTTCTTCCCAAGAAGCACGCAAGCCACGGCAATTCCACTGAAGGACCTTAAAAAGTGTTACTTTGGTCCTGGTTTATGGGAAGCCTCATCGAGGTACTTCCCACTACCACCTCGACCTGAGGGTCTACTCAAACGATACGCTTTGTCAAATCCTGGGCCACTAGAAGAGCGAACCCGAGGAGTAGTACTTGGGGTAGTAATTGGGACCCGCTGACGAGTCCCTGAAACATTTGATATGTTTGATAAAGATGAAGGTATAATAATTATGAGCATGGATATTCTTAGAAGCATTTACATTGGTATTGTCCTGTGCAGCAGTGGTATCACTGACACAGGCAGACACATCAACATCCATAATACAGGTGGTAGAATCACTCTGTTGTTCTAGCGGAGAAGAAACTGAATCGTTTGAAGTCGCGACATCAGTGGCATCCACATTAACTTCACGCTCCTCTGATAGTCCTGAAGAAAACTTGTGAGGAGGAACTTCTGTTGAATCAAGAGATTCATCAGAGCCACGAGAACGCTTCTGGTGACATTGAGAGGAAACTATGGATGAGTCCTCAGAGATGGTTGCTTTATAAGGAGGAACATCTATTGAGTCAAGTGCCTCAGAGGAACCATGAAGACGTCTCTGTGACCGTTTAGGTGACTTAAGTTTCCTTTTTGGAGAGCGTGTGGCAGCGTGAACCTCTACCACATGGACACCTTTAGCTAAAGTTGCAGAATTGTCATCCGTTGAAGGGTCACCAGAATGAGTGTCTGATAAGGTTTCCAAAACAGAGAAGGTATTATGTAGTGTAACCTTAGAAACGTTCTCACTGGAGCATAAAGCAGCTGCCTCTTGAGAGGGTTGAGAGGGTGTTACAACTGATTTGGGGCGAAGGGTGGAGGCGTATGTCTTAACACCACCATCCTTCTGTCGCCTGAAGTTGAGTTGCCGTCTGGCACTACCAATACTAATGAATTGGCTATTAGCCAAGTGGAGAATATCCTGCTCAAGGAGGTACATCTTACATTGGCGAGACCGCAAGGGGTGAGCATCTCTGCAGTAAAAGCAGTAACTCTCTGACCGACATTCAGAAATAAGATGTGCGTCAGAAGCAGAACAATTACCACACCGGGAACGGTTGTTGCAGTTCCTCCTCCCATGACCAAACTCATAACAACAGAAACACTGTAAGGGACGCTCAACAAAAGGCTTCACCTCAAAAGAGGTGGGGTTAATGTTAATGCGATCTGGGATATGCGAACCATAAAAAGTGAGGATGATCATATTTTTACTGCCTTTCATCTTTGTTATTCGTTGGACATTGTCTGGGCACATAACAAGAATGTCCTCTTCTGAAAATTCATATAGGTCTTCATTATATATACGCCCCTTGCTATAATTGAATGTTCGGTGTGGTTTGATAGATTCAAACATGCTATCAGTAGGACAGGGGAGATTGAGGAGCATCATGGCCTGAGTAAGATCTTTGGCTCTGATTAAGACGCCCTTACCATAATTCTTTATGTGGCCCATTGGTAGTACTCCAACTTCCTTCTCCAAATAACGGGAAGCATGGATAAGGTTACCACGTCCTTCCCTGTAATACGCCACAAACCAAAAGGGTGTTGGAACCTGACGTTCCTTTGGGACATTCTCTTTAGAGTCATCAAAAACGTTAGGACAGTAGTCATTATCACTATCTACTACATTGGCAGACCACATTAACTGAACTTTACAGTGAGTATCCCCCACTGTCAGAGAATCTTTTGCCTCAAATGCTGCTTTGGCAGCAGCATTTGTTTTGAATGTAATATAACACCGATTAGACCTACAATCACAGTCATAAGTGATTCGGATACGAAGGACTACTCCGAAACACTTAAAAATGGAGTGGATAGCGCCATACGAAAGTGATGCCTGTACATTAGTTATTATCAATGTGTCACAACCACTAACACGGTTATCTGACACTACACCCGACCTGCTGGATCTACTCATATTTGGAACTCTCTGCTCATCACCACGACCAGATTTTGGCGTCTCGAGGGCCTGGTCGACCACCGCTCGAGAGTGAGATTTGGGTTTTGGTTTTTGTTTATCCATATATCATTTAATTAAAGTTGTTGGCCCCAGGAGCCAAGAGCTACTACCAACCGGGCAGATGAGGGGACCGAGCGCTGGTCGCCGCGGGCGGGGTACCTCTTCCCCCACGGGGCCACTCGTTTTAAAAAGCACCCCAATGGCTCGAAAGTTTGCCCACGACGGTGCTGAGACCCCCTTCCCCAACATCTCCCGGCCCAGACACCCAACCATCCAACATAGGACTGCCCCTAGAAGGCAGTCCCTCTGGAGGGCAGCACTGTTGGCCCGTACTGGCAGCCTATTGCATAGGAACCATTTAGTCTGGTCTCTCACTGGCGACCTTACTAGCATGGGAAACCCTCTCTCCCCAAAATTGGGGCAGAGCAGGGGCCAAAGCCCCCTCTAGCCTAGCTCGCCAGGTCATAGAGACACGCAAGCCCCCCCACCTCGTCAAGGCGATTCCCGTTTGGGGGGGCGGAGGATGGTAGGAAGGTTGCTGGAGACGACTTGGTGTGTCTGTTGATCTTGCTGGCTTGGCACTTCAGGCAGGAGTGGGTCCACTGTCTTACGTCCTTGTTGATTCTTGTCCACACAAACCTTGAGGTTAGAAGCTGCTGAGAAGTGTGTATACCTGGGTGAGAGAGGTTGTGGAGTTGGGAGTAAATGAGGAATCTATGAGTATTAGGAACATAAGGGCGGATTGAACCTGTGAAAGAGTCAGCATAGAAGGATACATTGGTGCTTGGGTAGTTAACCTTTTTCATTTGCAGAGCAGGGTTTGATAGAAGTTGAGTCAACTCAGGATCACTAGTTTGGTCGGCAGCGATGGCGGCGTAGTCGATGAGGGTTGCTGAGTTGAGTGAACGAGAGAGGGCGTCTGTAGGCACGTTATTTTCACCTTGAATATCAGTGGTAAATTGTGAAATGTATGATGTGTGACGAACTTGTCTAGGTGTGTAAGAGTTCTTGTTATTGTTGAATGTGGTGGTGAGAGGTTTGTGATCGGTCAAGACATGACAGGACCTACCTTCAAGGAAGTAAAGGAAGTGTTTGATGGCTTTGTTGATGGCAAGAAGTTCTCTGTCGAAAGTGCTGTATCTTGATTCTGCTGTGAGTGGCTTCCAATCATCACCATGAAGTTACCATGTAGGACGCCACCCATACCTGTGTCAGATGCGTCAGTGCAGATGGCTGTGATGGCGTCTGGAGTAGTGAAGCAGAGGGAGGTGGTTTCACCAATAGCGTTGGTAGCATTGGTGTAGTCTTGATCAGCTGTGTCTGACCATTCTAGAGTGATTGACTGACCTCTCTTGCAGGGCTTCAGCATGTTGTAGTGTGACTGAAAGAGTGCTGCACAATGTGGGATGAATCTGTTGTAGTAGTTGAGCATCCCCAGGAAGCGCTTCAGTTCACGTTGAGTTGTGGGTCTTGGGAACTGCTGGATAGCTTCCTGTCTAGAAGGTGTGGGAGAGATACCGGAGGAGGACACGGTGTGTCCAAGGAATTGGGTAGAGTTAACACCGAAAGAGGACTTCTCAGCGTTGAGTTGTATGCTGTAAGTTTGGAATCTCTCAAATACCTGTGTAAGATGTTGCTGGTGGGTTTCTTCATCGCGTAGTACTTCATCAATGAATAGCTGGAAGGTCTGTGCAGAATTCTTAAGACTGAAATGCACCCTGACATATTCAAATAAACCAAAAGGAGTTACAATGGCTGTTTTAGGAATATCATCAGGGTTAACAGGCATTTGATGAAAGGCCTAGACTAGGTCGAGACTGGAAAAGATAGTGAAACCAGTAAGTTGAGAAGAGAAATATTTGTACCATTCATGTAGGCTTGAACTCTGGACAGAACTTACTTGTATTTGATTCTTGGACTTGTGGTATTGTTGTTGTTGTTGTTAGGTAGTGTGGATGTGGGGGTTTTCTTAGGTAATTGACCACATTTTCTAAGTTATTTCTTTATTAAATAAATACTTACCTACTTTCTATACACATAGGGACTGATGTGCTTCTGTCTGATAGAGTAGTGTGTCTTTCTTGGTGAGACAAGTATAGCCCTTGGGAGTCAGTTCAAGTAATCCTACCTATTAGTTAAGCTTCACTGTTTATATACAATTTCAGCTCAAGTTGACATACATCTCTAGAGTAATGATTACCTTATTGTCAGAAGGAAAAGGGGGATGGTCTAATTCATATAACTCCAGCCACTTTTCCTTCTGCTACCTTCTTACTCTTACTCTCTCCCTACTCTAGTAGGTTGGGCTTCACAGAGAACAACAATGATAAGAAACACCCATGTGTATTCAGGTGTGGTCATATTTAACCCTTAACGTCCGGACCGCGGTCATAGACGGACCCAGGAAGCCTCCGGGTCGTGTCTTAAACCCCTGCCATGTGGTGACCGGGCGAGATGAAGCACCGCTATTGCCAATATTTGCGAGCCCAATTTGGCGGGTTTTTTTTCACTTGGCTATACTTCACCACCATCCCTACAAATCACCATCGTCAGTCAGTGTGTTACTGACTGTAAACATGGATGGATGTGGATTAGATTTCTCGTGCGTGTCCGATTCTGTGGTGTGCCATGCTTACTTACAACACTGACTGCCACCCGCGCGGGCCACGTTCAGTTGTCGTCAGAGCCACTGCACCTAAGCGAACGCAGCCGCGCTCACACGAAAATGTACCCTTCATTCCTCACTTAATTTCTCGGCAACGGAGAGTTGTAGAGAGCTGAGGTTGGTTTTATTGGAAAGAGGAAGAGTTGATGGTGCTAACAAGACCAAATTTAAGTTGTTCAGTATCGTAGTTTAGACGTACAGAGTAAGTGGAATAGAGCGATTTTGGAAAAATCGGCCAAAAGCGCCTGGCTACACAGTAGGGAAAGTAAGACTAGCCCCGGACTGACAAAATGGCTATCCATAGTTATCCCGTCGCGGAGGGGTTAATAATGTTGGTGTTATATGGTTATCTTAGTGCCTATTTGGTTATTTGCTATACGCTGGCTCTCGGCAGGTAGTATGTTTACCTGTGTGTTATCTTATCATTGTAGCCTACAGTCCTTGCCTCGTGGTGTACAATGCTCGTCCGCTACCAGAATCTGTCCCAATTACCTTTATTGTGGGAACAAATTTACAATGTAGGTAGGGTACACAATAACTAAGATATTATCAATGAATAATAATACAAAATGGACATAAAATAAATAGGCTTTAAAATTAACATCAATACATGAATAAAATACACTGGTACATAAAGATTAATTTAAAATTAATGTGTTTAGCTAGTGTAACGTTGCTATTTTTATCCCCCTTACTTTACTGTTGGAGGATAAAAAAGCACGGCCTTTTACAATAAAAAAAAATGACACACCAGTGTATGATACTCTATCCTATACTTGATCAACCTGGTTTGGGAAAAAAAAGACTGAGGACCGAACTTGCCTTGCGAATACCAAAGAAAAAAAAATCATACAAAGGCAAGTCCAGTTCCTCGTCAGTAACGCTGCCACCACCAGACCACAGGTTGACCACAGGAACCAAGTTATCACACACTGGGTGGGTAACGTAGCCTGAACCCCAGGCACGTGTGTAAGCAACCCAGAATTACTCTAACGGGGGTTCGATCAATGTCTTAAATCAAGTCAAAAATGCCTAAGTATGGACACAGTCTATTCGTATTGTATACGGTAATGGAAAACTCCACTAATTATGATTTAATTTATTTTTGTACATTCACTTTCACATATATAAAAAAAATATATATATGCTCCCTAACTTTCAATCCCCCCTCCCTTAATCCTACTCCCGCTGCCCCCAGAACTGGAATAATTCCGAGTTTCGTTAGGGAACAGCACTAAACAAACAAATAATAATAAAAAAAAACAATTTACTTACTCCCCCCCATCAATAATAATAAAGAGAGAAAAAAAAACATACACACATATATATAATAGTATATAAAAAAAAATATGGCCAAAACAGTTGTGATAGTCTACACTTCTAAATATGCCAGCAAATCTTAAGTATTTATATTATTTATAGTACACCAGTATTATTATTGCTATGCCTTGCCGGAATGTGCTATATGGCTGTTCCCAGTGGAAGATGATACGAGACTCCATTAATAATCACTATCAAATGTATAATAAATATTTACCTCAATATTAACACTTGAAGTCACTTTTGTACCAGCTGTTTTAGTAGTTACCTGTTCCCAGTGGAAGATGATACGAGACTGACTGTGAATTCTCGCCACAATTCATTCTCGCCTCGCCCCTCCCCCAGTCCCAGCTCCTACACTGACACAAACTAGTTCCTCCTGTTACATTTTTCTATTATATTAAGTGTTCCTTCCTCCCTGATACATTCCTTAGTTACAACTAATGATTATTTAACTTCTCTTAATACTCCAACCCATTATCTCTTATTCTCAGCCACATAGCATACAATTATTCCTAATATTGCTTACAAATATTGTTCCGCCAACGAAAACATCTCGTCCCTTTCTCGGGACTCCATCCCTCACTCAAATAATTTTCTAAGTTAGTTACCAGAAATAAATGCAGGTATTTTATGGAGAGGGAAGCTAGTAATTATACATTAATTAAAAAAAACATCCTAAATAACATACATAATAAAATGGGGGTGTTACACTAGCCCCAACAATAATGTAGGGATATCATCACACACAATGACTCCATCAATTCCAAGTATGTATCTACCTGAAGTCAGCCATGAATCACCTAAAATAAAAAAACCACAATACAGTATTATTATAAAAACAGATAATGGTTTGTACTGATTTATATACTGTACTGTATTTTCCCAAACAGACTTCCAAAAGCATACTTTATACTGTACTGTACTACACTAACTCAGAACTCTATCCAATCAACATACTGATTACATACTGATATTAACTTGCTAATGATAATGGTACTTTACTTACCAACTGCAACCAAGCAAGGTTTCAGAACCATTTTTTTTTCACAGTATTCACTTGTGGCACTTGGCTGTAAAGACAGGAACAGTAGGTTATAAGAATTTGCAAGATTAATGAAGGGAGATCAATTTAACTTTTCAAATGGGCATGTTGTCAATGGTAGCAAATATATGCAGAACAATTATTATTATTATCTACCCAGGTTAGGTTAGGTAAGGTCAGGTTAATTAAAAAAAAACTATAAAACAGGGAAATCCAAACCTTAAATGAACTGTCAAGTTGCTGGAGGGGGGGTTAAAAAAAAAAAAGGTATTCATTGAAAGAATTACCAATTTGCAGCAGTGTTGCCAGATCCGGCTGTGTCCCAGTCATTTATTGTACTGTATCACGAATATTTCCCGGTTAGGACCTACTCAGGTTAGGTCCCAGTAGTCTGCCCAGGTTACGTCCCGGTAGTCTGTCCAGGTTACGTCCCGGTAGTCTGTCCAGGTTAAGTCCCGATAGTCTGCCCAAATTTGGTCCCTGTAGTCTGATGCGGTCTAGGTTAGGTCAGGTCAGGTAAGGTCAGGCTAATTTCAAAATGCCCTTTTTTAATATGGGGCATTTGGGAAATATGGCAGTTGAGGAAATGCCATAGAAGAAAATAATCTTAGAATGGTCTAAATTAGTGGGTAATGAAGGTAGAAAAACCATATGCAATAACCGTAATCAATTCAATATTTACCAAAAAAAAAAAATTAAGTATGTAACATACCTAACTTGCTGTACTTACAGTGCACCCTACATAACAAACCTTTGCCTAGTTTATTACCATACAAAATTACTGCATTGGTGCATCAGCTGCTTAGAAATCATCTACAAATTAAACCAAATTAAGTTTACAAAGTTAAAATTCTTATAGGGAAACAAGTTATAGCACCGTTAGGCCATTATTGTAAGCATGGAAGAATATTTAAATTTATAAAACAAACCGTGAATTTTGCATCCTCCTTGGGATCTTCTCGTTGTTATTTAGTATTCTTATTGCCTGCTGAGGTCTTGGTGTGCTATAATAGCACAGTTCGTCTTTCTCAAATTTGACAACGTCACATTTGGTTTGTGGCAACGCTGTTTATCAGCTGACCAGTACAAACAATGGAAGATATAGTAGGTGATTTTGCATACGGGTGTGGAAATTTGGTTGAATTAACGGCTGCTGATGTTCCCGGTGCCGTATTCATCCATCAAAAGATAGAGGACATGATATGATATGAATCCTAATACAATATTATGTTGGCTTTGTTGTGGACATACGTATGTACAGCTATGAGCAAAAGATCTCAGACATTCCCTGATATTATGTCCCTACTAACCATAACTCCAAGATCCTTTTCAGAAATTTGTGTTATCTAGTTTGTATGTTGACCTGTTGGCTATATTTCCTATGCTTAACAATTTACATTTATCTACGTTAAATTTCATCTGGCACACGTTGGACCATTCATGTAAAATAACTCAACCTAACCTAACCTAACCTAACCTACTGAGGGGGCATGGATAGACTAAAATGTATCGCAGAGATTTTACTCTATGTGGGAATCTGTGTATTACATCATAGTTCTTATTACAGTCCACTGTTTCGTATACTTCCGAGAAAAAATGATAAGGTAACAGACTATTGAGGCATGATTTACATGCTGTGAGTCCTTAATTAGTCTATATCTGTTTATATTAGTCTATATATGTCCACTGTCTCACAAATTTTATTCGTAAGTTCTTACGTCCACAAGCATTAACCCAAATTCGACATTTCTTATAATCTTTGTGTGGTTGCGGTAACAGAATGAATGTAATAACACCTTGTATATGTTCCCGGTCCCTATATCTCTGGTCGCTATTATACGTTCCATAGCTGTACCTCATTATTATAACCACTTGTTAGTATAGAGTACTAAATATTCTTTGTTTTCGTATCCTTTCAAGATCGTTTGTACACTGGAAATACCTGATTTCTTGTCAAAATCACAGCACCCTGTACAGTTTGTATGTGCGAAATTCAATGTTTGTACTGGTGCGGTGTTGCCACATGTAACTGAAGAAAAGGCATCATTGGAGGGAGTCTATTTTTTGTAAAGACGAACTGGGGTGGGATCTTCAAAGCTTCGTAAGCGCAGTTACGATTATCGTAGCGCCATCTTTGTTCGTAAGGTGTTCGTAACCGCTAAGAACGTATTTTCAAAGCTTCGTAAGCGAGTTTTCGGCCGCCATTATGCGCCATATTTGTTCGTAGCGCTATGAAGATTGAAAAGCACTCGTAAGGCTCATAGCAGGGTCGCGTAGTCGATAAACAACCCGTAAATAGTGAGATTTGAATTTATTTACACTTGGCGCGGCTGACATAGACGACATAATGGTTGTTGTTATTGTCATTTATCGGTAAATATAAACAAGAGGAGGAGATTCAGCAGCTTAGGAGAATGGAGCTGCAAGTGTCAATTTAAACTGATGCAGTGAAATAGAAAGTTACAAATATTTTGTGTGTGTATCATTACCTTTGGAGTGTTTAATTAAGAATAATAGGATATAATGGTGACTTATTAATTGCAGGAAATTGGCTTCCATTTACCTGCAAACAAAGCAAAAATTCTTCATTGCATAGTTCGACCTAATTTAATCCATGTAGTATGAGTCTTTAATCCATATATAGTCCTTTGTATGAAGTGGATATTCTTTAGGATGATAAACTTTGATTTATTGACTTTCTAATGAAAATATTACAAGCACATTAATGTGATGTGTGAGCTGGTAACATTTAAATAACTGGAATTACATACTTACTGATAAATACTGGAGATGTATAAAAGGTTGACCATATTCCAGAATCTAGGGCAAAATTATGTCTCAGAATTAACTATTGCAAATATTATCATGTACCGTACATGAACCTTTCTTACCATCTCAATTAATTTTATTGAACAGTATAATTTAATAGATAATTTTCACCTGTTTTCATATAACATAAGACTTGTCTTTTTCTAAAATAAATGCTTTTGAACAGCTAATAACAAATATGTGATTGGTATTGGTTTTTCTTAATGTTTTAATTATAGACTATAAAAAAACATACATTTTATTTACATATGACACCTGTAAAGTTTACAGAAATCCATGATACCTCCCTAGCTATTTGTACTATTAGTTTCCTGCATAATCACAGTTCATTACATTATATATACCTGCGTAAAAACCTGCAAATTTAGGTTATTGGAAAGCTGTTTGAACTTATGTACTTTCCAACAATGACTGATAACAAAAAATACCAATTCCATAATGACTACAGCAGTACTTGTTTGTCACTCTTCACATTGCTTGGACAGATCACAGATATGGCAGAGAAATGATTAAAATACAAGATTAAAGCCACAGTACAGTATAAGTATATCCTAATAGTTAATCTCCGAACCTTGATATGTAGGCCTAAATGAAAATAACACAATAATGATTCAAGTACCGGTACTTTCACCTTCATTAATTCTATTGGCCAAAGATAAAAATGCATGAAAAAAAGTTGATTTTACTGAAAGAATAACAAATCCAACATGAAATGTGAAAGCTAAAAGCTATATTTGCAAGATAAAATATATAATGAAAATAAATACATAATTTCTTAAAAAAACATAAGCAGAAGTTAACAATACTTTAGATTGAAACCTACACACAAACCACACAACTAAGACCATACTTGCATTCTAATAACTCTGTCACAAAATATAACACAACTTAAACTACACTAATTATTAAAAAAGAAAAAAGAAAAAAAAAAGACACGTGAAAACAAATCACCTTTTTCTATTGCCTTTTTAATATTCACCAAAGTTTCTGATATTTTGGTTATATTTTCTGCAAGATCCATCCAAATATCCCTTATAGTCTTATGGAAAACTAGTATATCCTATCTGGAGGTAGTGTAGCTTCCAGATAAGCTATCACACCTCTAGCAGACCTAGAGGAAGGGTGATTTGAGGCTACAGAGATGTGGTATGAATGTTCCTCACTTGGTAGAGGTTCTACCAGCTTCGGCAAGCTGTCGCCAGTCAAAACCTCACAGTCTTCCACTGTAACTGGCCCAAAGTCCTGCCAACTGGGCCCAGGTGTAGGTGAAGGGGCCCTTGATGGCAGTCCTTGGTTAGGTGTAGGTGAAGGGGCCCTTGATGGCAGTCCTTGGTTAGGTGTAGGTGAAGGGGCCCTTGATGGCAGTCCTTGGTTAGGTGTAGGTGAAGGGGCCCTTGATGGCAGTCCTTGGTTAGGTGTAGGTGTAGGTGAAGGGGCCCTTGATGACAGTCCTTGGTTAGGTGTAGGTGAAGGGGCCCTTGATGGCAGTCTTGGGTCAGCCACATCACCTTCATCCAAGTCTTCTTAGCAGCCGAGAAATTATGAAAATTAGCAACTTTCATATAATTTTAGAGAAATATTAAGGATTATCATTATGAATTAATATTGTAAAGTCATACCTAAAGAAAGCAGTATATAATTAGTCATACATATAAGTACAGCAGCAGTACTGCAATTTTTTACTTAGTTAAAGTACTCATATGATACATATGGAATCCACCAAAGAATCACAAATTTAGTTTTGATTAATATTAATATGGCTCCAATTTTTAAGACTATTTGAACTGCTGCTAACAGGAGTTATTTATGTGATACACAAAATATAAAAAATCGCTATGTACTTGACTCTTGTATATTGGGTAATCACAGTACAGTACAGTACATGTACTGTGATTACTGAAGGTATGGATATATGAGAACATCTTGTATATTTACTCCTAGGACTAAGGCCTTATGATTTGCACTGTTTAACATTGAATGGAATTGAGAGGTAATGCTGCTCAAAATTCATGTTTTATATATATAAACTCTCAATGTAATTACTTCACTAGTGCCAATTAGGGAAGATTTCCATATTCCTAGCCTAGATGAACAGCAGGACATTATTTACTGTTATATACTGTACATACTGCTGCCTGGGTCTTGGAGTCCACAGGAATACCCAACACTTGCACTTTTTCAATGACTTGAGCCATAGCCTCTTCTATGTAGGTGAATGCCTTCGTGCCACCACCTGAAATATAACGAAAAATGGTACATAATTCAATAACAAAGCAGAAAAAATTACAATACCTGGTTATTGTATTAAAATGGTACCGTACTGTATCTAAATCAGGCAATGGACATTCTCCCCATCCTTCAACCCATGTGTGCCCATACCAACACCCAAATCCACAATATTAATAATGCTTATATAATTTATTTCCTTAATCTGTTTTTCAATAAAAGTGTTTGAAGTATAAGTTATTAAATTGCACTTGCCAGATTTTACTACATATTGTATAATTCTGCCTGTTACTTGGTATTGGCAGTCAACTGTAACTTACAGATTTTGATATTATCATAGAAACTACTGTAGGCAGGTTTAAAGGAAATAAAACAGTGACAGTAGAAGTTAAAAGAATATAATGTCCTCCCAGTCAATGTCTTAGATTTATTTTCATGACAACTATGTAGCTGCCAGTAAACTTTTTATATTATGCTGTTTGTTCTTGATATACAGTACATAACCTAACCTATCTTTAACTAACATAGCCAAACCTAACCTAACCAAAGCTATAGACAATATCATACTAGTGATTGGCGTGATATTAAATATATACCCAGACAGCTACCTTAGCTACACTGTTGTGTTAAATTATTACTAACACAGTATAATAATTCGGATAATTCCCTTACCTGTCATTTGCTGTTGCTGTCTGATGTATATTGGTGACTGTCATCTATATCAGCTGGTAGTGTTGACATCTTAGACTTGTTGACATTGTGATACTACGCTACGATTGGTTTATAGTATCAAGGACATTTTGTTTCCTTCATTGTTATTGGCTGAGAGCCTGTCTGCTTGGTGGCGGGATGAACAAAACAAACGGAACGAAACGTCCAGCGACGCTCGCTACGAAGACATCATCGTGAGCTACGAAGGAGGTTACGAAGCTTTGGAGATACCAACTTACGATCTTCGTAAGCCACGAACAAATATGGCGGCTATGAGATCGTAAAGTTGATCGTAGCGCCACCAACTTACGAAGCTTTGAAGATCCCACCCCTGTGCTATACGATGATAATCTTGAGTTGATTTCTTGACTTGTTGTGTTCATCTTTTCAACGGCCCCAGTTACTAGAGCAGTGATGTCTATTAATTAACCCCTACACTGCCGCCGACATCATCAGCAATTTTCACTCATAGAAATGACTTAAAGGTGTGGTGGCAAAAAAAATTCCAAGTATTATTAATTGTATATTGTATAAATTAGTAGTTTCTTAGGCTTAGTAGTTCTAGGATAAGAATATATATTCGCATACACATATGATAGCAGCCCACTCAAATCAAGGACATAGACAGGGTAAATAAGAAAGAAATAAAACTACTAAACATTGAGCTATGAAATTTTTATTGTGAATTAGTACTGTTTAGAAAATCACGTTGACCCATTGTGATGTCGATACTTGTAATAGAAAATTTTTAATTAATATTTTTTTGAAAATTTCATGGAATCTTAAAAAAATTACTAAAACTCTGATACCAATTATCCTACCCACTCCTAACTTTGCATAGCAATTCTCTATTAGTGTAGCTAAAATTTTCAGTGATTATTTTTTCCCCATTGTTTTTTATATTTTTTTTATTTAATATTTAAAATTTGCAAAAAAAAATCTCGTTTTCTATAACTTTGAAAATCAATACCTATTGATATATAAAAGATATCCCAATTTTTATCACTCATATTTGTAGTACATGAACAGACAATTAATTTGCTGCAAAAATCATAATAATTGGCTGAAAAATATGGAAGTAGTAGGAATTCAACGAGAATGCGACGAGATCATTGTCACCCTGGCGTATAGTCTAGCTCCTTCTGTAGGCGTTTGTTCCTCATTTTCTTCTTCAGTGGTGTCTCTGACACTTTGTCTTTCTTGCATAAATATTTTTCAAGTATAATGGAGAATGGAAGCCCCATACGAACATAAAAGTTACTGTGTAAGTACCCAGCATTATAGTCACACATAGCTTGAGCCACAGCAAAATCCATTTGATTCTTTGTTGTTGGGATGCGTTTTGGGCTATACAACCACACTCGGCTGTGGAAAGACTCGTTGGGGTTTGTGTGAATCCGTGAAGACATCTTTTCATCATGTCATCTATTGTCAATCGTTGATAAACATTTCTAACTAGTTGGAGTTGGTCAGGTTCATGGTTGAAGGATTTCCACTGGTCAGCTATCGCCTGTGTGGCGGCTAGGATCAGCTACCCGCCACAAACATCAGCCCTCTCGCCTGATGGGTTCTAATAATGTAGCAGGCAGGAAACCTTATATTCATATATTCCAGATTGACTATACAACTATTGTCACATGATCATATTCCAGGATGACTACAACTATTGTCACATGCTCATATTTCATGTATTCCAGGTTCCCTCTAAAACTTTGTATACAATGTGTAACCTGTATGAATAAACAGATTAAAACCCCACAATCTCTTAGTGTCCTTTCAAACCTCACCAGGAGACTAATGTAGCAGCCCGCTACACCTGCCTTAAGCTGGGCAGCCCCCGGCCAGTAAACGTGCGGTTACACTAGTCATTGGTACCACTGGACCCAGCGATTTGGGCTGGACTGGGCACCCAGGCCAGGCCAAATCACTGGGCCCAGTGATAATTTGAGTGGACGCGCCAAATCGTTGTCCTCCCTGGGTTATGGCAAGGTCTATACAGTATGGTCTACCAGCCAGCATTCCCCAGGGAAATCTGTTCACAAGTACACTTGGTGGGATGGAAACACTGACGTCACGTGGTAGACTACTCGAGAAAACGTGGTGGTTTATTGTGGTAACTTACCTATCCGAAGTTAACATATGTTAAACAATACACACACACACACTCACCACAACCGTGGCTTTTGTGTGTATACTATTTTACTTTTATTATTATTAGTAGTAGTAGTAGTAGTAGTACTACTAGTAGTAGTAGTACTACTAGTAGTAGTAGTAGTATGACCATATATATTAAACTACTTACTGGGAATAGTCTGTGTTAAACAATATACACATTCATACTCTCATCACAACCGTGGCTTTTGAGTGTATACTATTTTACTATAATTCTTCTTATTATTAATATTAGTAGTAATATATTCTATTACTTTCTGGGAATAATCTGTGTCAGGTCTCCAAGTTTTCCTGTCTTCACATAAATGTCCTTGCACATAAAAATCTTCACTCTCTTGTCTCCCAGCTCTCTCACACACTCTAGCAATATCCATAATAATTCATTAACAGTAGCAGAATATGGTGAATAAAAGAAAGTATCAGTATTTTAAACTTACTTTATTAGTTTCGACATTTTTTTAATTAAACCTACTTTGCTACTTTTTTTAATATTTCTGTTTAAAATTCTTTGTCTAAAAAACAAGCGACACCTAACAAAATAGCAAATAACTTCACTGGGCAAAGAGACATATTCAGAAATATGTCTATAGAGGGATGATATGGATTCTTTTCCAGGCCTTAACTCAGTTTCACCATGGTAGCACTTAAAAAGGTTTTCCATACATTTCTATTGTTCAAAAAACTGGTTGCTGGGTTTCATGAGTTTTTGGTTTGCCCTACAGATATTACTAATCCATGTGTGGTCATTTTTTTCAACATTTGACCCAAGGAATTGGTGTTGGGGAAACTTATGGACAATGTATCCTCCTAAATATTTTAAACCCTCTGTTTCCATTTCATCTTCAAATGTAGTACCCTGTGAATCATACTCACATGGGTCATCAGTATTTTCATTGTACTGTCCTTCAGTTAGTGGTTCTTGCCAGTCTAAAGCAGAAACAGCCATTGCTGATAATGAACATTCTTCCTCAAGATCTTCTGCGGCCTCAGCTGTTACAGATGTTTGCTCACTGCAATCAGTAAAAGATCCCTCTGATATGCAAGCACTTCACTATTTCTTTCTATGTTATGGCTGGCTCCCATCAGATCACAACTTTTCCCAAGAAGATATTTTCTCACCCTGTGCTTTACATCCACAGGAGATGGGTGTTGGTTACACAATCCCATTTGTCTCAGGCAACCAAAAACATGTTCTAGCACATCTTGATTTAGTCTGTATGTTAATATATAACTAATTTCATACCTTTCTTTTAACATAGCATATAAATCAAGCAGAGACTGGGAAGATACAATCAAGCCTTTCTGAAATTGATAAAGGCTGTTTTTATATCTGCCTTGGACCCTCATTGTAAGAGCAAATTTTTGCATATCTTCCAAAACCTTATTTTGTTTTTCTAAGTGCAATCCATAAGCATCTCTTGATTCTTTTTTATTATGAGGCCTTCTAGAATTGAATAAATCAAACCAAGAATCGGTGAGTGTTATGAATTGACTTGTACTTTCCCAATCTCTGCTAGTGAAAAGACCTTGTTCTCCAAAAAACTTCAAAGATTCTGCTGTTGTTTCAGACAACAATTGAACTGCCAGACGAACATTCATTCTTTTAGTGCCAGTGACATCAATATGTTTGTGTGACAAGCGATGTGTTGTTTTCAAGTCATGTACACTTCTCCTCACAAGCTCACGCACACATTCACTGTTGATATTCTTATCATTCAATTTAAACCCATTATCAAGGAAATTATTCCTAATTAGCTTGATTAAATGGGGAACATCAACAAACACAAATATTTCCCTGTCAGGGGCAGCTGGATTTGTGAATGAAGACTTATGAATGCCAACATCTAGAGATTTCATTAAACCCAAGTTAGTGGGACCAAGATCATGAACCATAGAAACTACTAAAAATCTAGATGCCTCTACCTTCTTAATTATGGCATGCAATAGATCCTTAGTCATACGAGTATCAAAATCACAAAATATCAGCTGTTTCCATGAGCTCATCAACCCCCTTATCATTCCACATTGAACTCTTTCCTTTGGGCCATAAAGCATGTCTGTTCCCTTATCATATGTCCACTCATAAGCAACACTAGTTTCATCAAAGGAAAGGACACACAGACGTTCTTGTTCTGACATCGCCTGAGCTTTATGATGCAACAGGTTGAAGACAGATTCTATAATCCCTGGCTGCACATTAAGTTTAGACACCCAATTATTTAGAGTACTCTTACATGGTAAAGGAAGCTTAATGACTTCACGCAAATAACGATACCCTTTAGGACTTAAACTCTGCAGAGTCAGTGCCTTACATATACCTTCATCTTGCCAATATTTCACGGGTCTATCATGTAACATGGAATCTATCTGTGAAGGAGTAAAATATTTACTTAGAATTTTTTTGATGTCTTTCATTGCCTTTATGTATGCACTTCCAATCTGTTCTTTGTAAAGAACTCTTTCTGTCTCAAAATCACGTTTTTCATGCAGGATATTGTTTCTTTCATTTGTATCATCATTAATCTTAATATTTAATTCTTCGATTTGCTTTTCTAAGTTCTTTCTTTCATATTCCCAAACACTCTTCTCCTTAAGAAGTTTGTCCCTTTCATTTGCAATGCTATTCATGTTGCAGTAAGCAGTGTCAAGTTGTTTTATGAAGTTCGCTTTGTCTTCTTCCCACACACATCTTTCCTTAACGAGAATGTCCCTTTCCTTTGTTACACAGCTAACCTTACAGCAAGCACTGTCAAACTGTTCTTTCCAATATGCTGACTGCAGTTGAGTGCGATGACAGCAATTGCTGAGTTGTATATGTTCACCTGATGTTCTACCTCTTTCTTCAGCACTTAAGTCTGCATTCTCAGTTGAATCACTATCTTGTAAACGTTGTCGCTTGCCAATCCTTCTTTCCTCAGTGTCCTCCAATATAGCACCCGATGCAACACCTGGAATATGAATTACACATATTGATATAGTAACACACACACACACACAGAATAGTTGTGATGCCACTCCCTCACAGATTAAACCCCAGTTTCAATAATTCCCATACTTGATGTTTGGTGCAACCTCCTACTGTGACCTCAGACTAAATTCCTCACATTAACAGATTATCCTGGCAATTTCAGAGGTGTTAAAAGCAGTTCATACAATGGAGTGAAATGTCTGTCATACTGCATGCACGTGGCCTTGACTACATATTTTGAAAAAAGTACACCAACTTTTAAATATCACAACATTTTACCAATAAACACACAAGTAACATCCACTGGTCAGTGCAACACACACACACACAACTTTATCTTTGTTTGTTACGGAGGGGATGCTGCATAATCACTTTTTTGATAAACTATTAGCCTATATGAAAACTTGTATTTGGTTTGCCAGCATTATATATATATTTGTCTAAGGGGAATAATGTCCATAGTGATAATTGGTAGGGAAAACATCTCTTGAGTTAGAAAAAATAGGATAGCATTGTACTAGTGGTAGCTTTATGTGTGCTATCATGCATTTTATAGTAATAGTGATAATTTTGACATAAAAATAATAATAATAATAATAATTAACGGTTTATTTACATGGCAGTCAGAGACTGAAAATATACATAGGGGAAAAAATTACATTAATATTAATTCTAATTCTAAGATCTATGGGCTACAACTTGGAGACATACAGTACATGTTAATTTAATTGTTTATCTTTCGCACTAAAGTGTGAATAGTGCTATGGCGATAGCGGTCAGTGCGAGGGGCTTTGAGTGGCACCAGTTTGTTTTGGTGTCGGGTAGTCCTCGCTAGTGGTGGAGCGTCAGGTGGTAGTAGATGACGGTGACGTGGGTTACTTAACAAGCCTTCTCCAAACTTGATAAGGGCTTGCTCATACAAGGCTGTCAGGCTGAGCAGACTGAGGGTGGTGAGGGCATGATTATAGCTGGTGTAGGCAGGGCCAAGTATGACCCTGCATGCCCTCCTCTGTACTTTCTCCAGCTGTTGTTGCTGTGTTTTAGTTAGAGATGAAGACCACACTGGGGAGGAGTACAGTAGGGAGGGTAATATGAAGGTGGTATAGACCACCTTCAAATCCCCTGTTGGAGTCCCCAGAGACCTGAGTCTGCGCAGCATGTATAGTTTGTATGAGGCTACCTTCACCATCCTAGCTACATGTTGCTTCCATGATAATTTATCATCCACTGTGATGCCGAGAAGCTTGAATGAGTGGATGACTTGGAGTGGATGAGGGCCAATTGTGAGCTGGGGGGGCGGCACAGCTGTAGATGAGGTACAGACGTGCATCACCACGGTCTTGGTGTGGTTGATAGAGACATTGTTATGTTCTGTCCACGTCTGCAGTCTGTCGAGGGTGGTTTGCAGTGGGTTATAATCTGGCGTCCTGGTGTTGACTGGGATGCCAACCGTGCAGTCATCCACGTATTTCCATCGATGCTGGGTGTCGGTGAGGGCATCGTTGATCAGCATGAGGAATGAGAGTGGTCCAGTTTTACTTCCTTGTAGCACGCCGCAAGTCAGCTGTTGCAGGGGAGATATAGAGCCCTGATAACGGACCGCCTGCTGCCTTCCTGTGAGAAAGTCAGCCAGCCAAGCTACCAGGTTGGGGTGGAGTCCCAGGTTAATGGCCTTGTTGATGACAACAGTGTGGTCTACAAGATCAAACGCTTTCCTAAAGTCTACAAAAGCAAGGGCGAGAGAGGAGTATATATATGGAATATGAATTACACATAATGTTATAATAACACACACACACACACACAAACACACACACACACACACAGATTTTGCACACCTATACACAAACAAAAGTAAGGTTAGGATATACGTAACAGACTTTAGGAATGACATACAGTATATGCATCATTCCAAGCATGAAATATTCCTTGGTGAAATGTCACCAATAGATGGAATCATGTATAATAATACAGGTAAATTAATATTACTCTCACCTTCTGATGTAGTAGGCATATGCAGTGTTGGTAATGCCCCAGAATTTAATCTTCTTTGATTACTAGGTACAGGTAGTCCGAGTAGTTCATATTTGATGTTTCTTTCATATGCACTCTCTTCAAAGTGTCGGCTGCATATTCTTGCATGAGATGGATTGACTTCACCATCTCTCTTGCAGAGATGAATCCACTTGCACTGTACTTCTTCATCTTTCGGAAATCTGAAGAAACGTACAATTCCTTGCTTCTTAAATGAGGAATTGCACCCAGATACCGTGCATATAGCAGGCATATCATACACCCCGCACTTCTATCGCGCTCTGCAGTCTGTCTGTCCGTGTGTCTGTCTTGGGAGATCTTCCTCTGACCCAGGGTAGCTATGGACTGGTGGCCATCATACCCCAGACCCCTCGGTCGCCCTACCACGTGACGTCACTCCCAGGTAGACAAGCACGTGAACAGGGTGAGAATCGCGCGTATGGGCGCAGGCTGGTTGACCATACTGTATAGACCTTGGGTTATGGCTGGGTACAGCAAAGGGTATTGAGATACTCACCTGGTATCTCACCTGGTAGGGCATTCTGGTCCATGACATACTAGACCAGTCAGCCCAAGATGGAAATAACTAGGCACGCCAGCCAGATTTGCTAAGCGTTGTTCATGAAAAAATATTGTGTGGCTGGTTGAGTGTGCCAGCTGAGGAGTTGGTTAGACATAAGGACAATGGTAATACTAGTACCAGGAGTAGGAATTGGTGATGTTATGGGTTGAAAAGTCTGTCGTGAATAGCTTGATGGAGTTTTCTTTTAAATTGGGAGAGCGTTGGGGCTTCAACCACATCCTGTGGCAATGAGTTCCAGTCATTCACAACACGACACGAGAAGAAGCGTCTGCGGGCCTCGGTGGCAAACCTGGGGTGGAGTATTTTCAATGGGTGCCCTCTAGTACCACAGTGGGGGGCCATCACAAACAGGTCATAGGGTTTAATTACGGACATATCATGGAAAATTTTATAACACAGGATAAGGTCCAAACGGAGAAGTCTTCCATTTGTAGAGAACAGGTCCAGCCTCTTCAATCTCTCTGGGTAGGGCAACAGAGACATGTCCCCCACTTGTTTGGTCCAGCGACGCTGGACTGACTCCAGTAATCTCATGTCTCCCAGGAACCCCGGGTTCCAAACAGGGGAGGCAAAGTCCAGGAGTGGTCTCACATCAGATATGAACAGTGTTTTCATGAAGGACAGTGAGCGGCATACTCTGGACTTTAGGAGATTAGAGGCCTCGCCCCCCGCCCCGGCCACGGTCTGTCTGATGTGTGGGTGGAATCTTAATTTGTTGTCGACCATGACGCCGAGATCCTTGTGGGAGCTGGCCTGATTTAGTGCAATGCCATCCAAGTAGTACTCATGGTTGAATGGCCCACCGAGGCCACGCCTGAAGCACAGGTGTACACATTTTCCAGGGGCAAACTTTAGCCCCCAAGAGGACGCCGTGGCTGCCAAGGTGTCAATGTTGAATTGGAGAATGGCTGAGGCCGGAGACGAGGGGTCGCCGGGATGGTGGAGGAACAGTTTAAGGTCATCAGCAAACATCATGTATTTACATGTGAGAGAGGAGCCAATGTAGTTCACATATATTAGAAATAATAGGGGTCCCAAGACCGATCCCTGAGGCACGCCACTAGTTATGGGAACATTATTGCTGAGGGAACCCCCGACAGACACCCTCATACTCCTGTCTAACAGAAAGCTCTTGATCTACTGTAGAAGGTTGCCTGAGATGCCCACTGATTGGAGTTTGTCAAGGAGTGTCTGGTGGTGAACTCTGTCGAACGCCTTGACAAAGTCAAAAAGAATAAGGTCGACTGTTGATCCCTGGTCATACCACAGAGTCACCAGGTTGTAGGTCAGGATTAGTTGGTCTGAAACTGCTCTCTCCGCCCTGAACCCATACTGGCTATCATCGAGAATGAGGTTGTCTTGCAGGAAGCCAAACAAGGCCTTTGTTACTAGTCTTTCAAGGGATTTACAAGGGATGGGGGTAAGGCTTATTGGACGGTAATTAAGGGGATCACACCGCAAGCCTTTCTTATAAATGGGGGTGACATGTGATACCTTCCACTTGGCAGGGACATAACCAAGGGACAGAGAGGATCTGAATATAAGATAAAGAGGGTAAGCTAATTGGGAGCCACATTCCTTGAGCATGCGTAGTATTCACGCATACAACTAAAGCAAATATTACCTATATAATAAAATATGTTACTATTAAATAATTATATAACGAAAATATTTGTTTTCCTGTATAATTAGTTATCAATATTGACACACAAATTAATAAAACACAACACCTTCACACTCGCTTGACTTGGGAACCAGATGTAAACAAACATTCAAACAACGTTCGTCGATGACTATGGCCAACTTGATTTCATGGCCACAAGAGGCCATATATTCCCTCCTGGAGAAGGTCAGGGATCGTGAGGTCCTGTGGAACATCAAACACAAGGACTACCCCAAGAAAAATCTACGGAGAGGTCTCTTTGGGGAGGTGAGCAGGGAGCTGAAAGAGGAATTTCCTTCTATGGAAGACTTAACTCCAGGTAATATTTAGTAATAGCATTAATAGCTGAAATATTTTTGTCAATGCTGTTGGTATCAAATAATTATGATGCACATAATATTAAGTAAACATTACAGTCTTAAGTAGTTATGGAGAACAATACTCTTTTCTTTATTTAATTTTTCGTACATTGCTTTTGATGCTTTGTAAACTTCATTTCCTTAATTATGGAATGAAATAACAGTAGAGTTAGGTGCGGCTTCCACTAGCCCGTCACCGTCATCACCGTCACCGTTAGTGACGTCACGAACGGAGACTGAAGTGGAAATCAAGGGCCCGGGAGCTCCAGCCCATCACACTGACGGCTACCAGCAAAAGATGAATAATTTCATCTTTTGACGGAGTGACGGCGGCGGTGTTGACCACCATCGAGGTGTTGGATATCTTGGTTATTATGAAAATATGAATATTAAGCAATTGCACACGGAAAAAGATATGAGATCACATTAGTCATATAAACATTTAAATTTATTTACATAAAGTGTGTGGATTCATGGATCGTGACCACATTTTTATAGATGAATCTGGAAATATGACAACACCGCACATTCTTGCGCATCTCGGCTGCGCAGTTCATGTAAAAAAAAAACCGTGTAGGCCTACTGGTACACACTACACAGGCAGTCCTCCTCATCACTTTACTGGTGAATATATTCCTCACAGCTCCTCTTCTATAAGATTCCAACTAAACGATATTGCCGATAGAGTCCAGCAGGCCCAAGTAGTCGGTAGGGTAATTGCATTTATTAACGACGTAAAGAGGGAACTAAATTTGATTTCCTATACAGATGAATAAAAGATGAAAATAAATTAAACTAGAAAATGTGTTTTTGTTTTGTATCCTGAAGCCGCATTTAACTATGATTTTAATTTAATTTAAGAGCAGCAACTATAAACTCGTCGTCCATGTCCATCTTGTTCTTGTGCGGGTAGGCAACATCACAGTCGCCGTTGACGGTGCTCATCTCCTCCAAAGCGAGCGGTTGTCATGTTCGTGACGACACTAACAATGACGGTGATGACGGTGACGGGCTAGTGGAAGCCGCGCTTCAAACTTAACACAATATCAGTATAAAGGTTTCCCCAGTCAGAAATGTATCAAATAATAAAACAGAAGGATTTGTACCTAAAAAATATCACTAAGTTTTCCCACTCTGAATAGTATAATAGTAATTATTATATAATTAAACCAATAATTACTTTTGGTAAATTTTAACTAGCAGTATTGCCTGTTCCAAATTAGGTTAGGTGTGCCTATTTCCCAAATTGTTTTTTTGTTTACTTAAATCTTGTTTATTCTCCCATTTTTACCTAATTTCTGCCTTGAATCAGTTCATGCCACATTAGATCTTGTCATGATAGCAGTTAAACTATCCCTAACCTATTATTCTTTTTTCTATTTCCTAGCCTGCTGTTCCATTTTATACTTTCCTGGCATTGTAAACATTGGACAGTCCCGGTATCCTGCCTATTTTAGGTCCCGATAGTCTGCCCAGGTTAGGTCCCGATAGTCTGCCCTGGTTAGGTCCCGGTAGTCTGCCTTGGTCTTGGTTTGATTAGGTTAGGTTGGTTCAAGTAAGGGTAAAAAAGTTATCTCTAAATAATATGGGCAACAATCAATAGAACAAGTATATAAAATGTGGGAACAATCCAGGTGGACCTCTTATGCAGAATTACTGATTATAGAAATAATTAACTTAGTTTTTAATTTCAGATGCTGTGTTGCTGAAGTTCGCATATATTCGCGGCCAATTCCAGAAGCAACTGCGGAAGATTTTAAAGATGCCTACTGGGTCAGGAGGGAATGTAACTCCCAAATGGGAATACTTTCAAGCTTGCTCCTTCCTGATGCCAGTATACTGCAACTTGGAAACCATGCCAAGTTTTCAGTTGGCAGATGACGTGGTGTATGATGGTTCACTGGAAGACCTTCTGGAGGGAGATGGGATTGAGGCCCTACAGAGCTCAAGTACCAGTCAGTTTGCCACCCCTTTTAGATGTACATCCACACCACAGCCTACAGAATCCACAACAACTTTATCTACCTCGGAGCCACCCAGTGACACAGAAAATCTGCCCATACCCAGCTGCTCTAAAGGGCCTCCTCAGGGCTCAAGGAAACGGAAGCTTTCTAATGCAGACACCGTACGGGATACGCTACTGGATACATTACACACTGTGAAAAGTAGAGTTCAGAAACAGGATGACTTTGTAACAACTAGTGTTAGAGGCTTTATGCAGTACATTCCAGAATCATGTACCAAAATTAAACAAAGTTTTACTGAACAAGTCCTGAAACTCATCCATGAAAAAACAATAGAGATACATAGGGAGACAGCAAACCAGTGACTAATGAATTTCTAGTTTTCTACTGTATATGGTACCTAGTTCCTATTATTATTAAAATATCTTGAGAACATTTCAGAGTTTCTTATCTCCCCCCCCCCACCCCACAATTTTCTTGTTTTGTAAAATGACACAGGATATTGTTAGTCATCTTTAAAAAAGAACGCAAAAGAAAATCTTGGATGTTTATATGATGATGCTGGTTATGGAAGTGGCAATAGAATGAATATGTTAAAGAATTATCCTCAGATGAAGTAAGGTAGACCAGAGAAAGATGACTGAAACCAGGAAGAAGGCCTGCAAATTTTGAGAACATTATTGAAGAAGGTTGGTAAGACCTAGGGTAGGCTAAATGGTTCTGTCCCATAATACTTGAAACAAATACATTATAATGACCTCAAATTTTAACACTACAGTATTATCAAGTGGTATAATAATCTAACAATATTCTGATTGATCCTTTATTAATAATCACTTATATAAGATCCACCATACTAACCAAAGAAAATAAACTATGTCAATTACTTATGAGTGAATTATTGGATGAATTTGATGAGTAAACTATGCAACAATCATCATTATCCAACTGTTGGATGTATTTGGTGAATGTGAATACTCAGCTTTTGTAAATAATAAACACTGAAAAGTTTGGTTGGTCAGCTACCTAACGATATGAATATGACTGTGGAATTGACCACAAATGTGGATCAGAGTACAGTATGCTACAGGAAAGTACAGAGTATTTCAGAAAAAATACCAGGATTTGTTTCAACCATAAAATTTCCAATTATTGCTTCTCATTTCCTTTACAGATGTTGTTTAGAACTAGGTGGCAGTTAATATTGATGTGTCTTATTTTGTTTCAGATAAAACTGTATGGTATACAGCAGAAACAAAAAATAGTGCAATTTTGATATGAGACTAAATCCTACGTGGAGGTTCGCGAAGGAATTTGGGCTTTGCCGAGGCATCAACACCCCAGATGACAAGTCAATTTCGAGGATTGTGCAGTCAGTTGAAAACAGTCCGAAGACTTGTCATCTGGGATGATAATGCCTCGGCAAAGCCCAAATTCCTTTGCGAACCTCCACGTAGGATTTGGTCTCATACCAAAATTGCACTATTTTTTTGTTTCTGCTGTACACCATACATTTTTATCTGAAATAAAATAAGACACATCAATATTAATTGCACCTAGTTCTAAACAACATCTGCAAAGGAAACATGAGAGAAGCATAAATTGGAAATTTTATGGATTAAACAAATCCTGGTATTTTTTTCTGAAACACTGTATGTTATTAGTAATTAACGTAAGAGAGCCATTCGGCCAGATTGTTAAAACTCCACCTTCCCCGCACTCGAACGACCCTCACGAAGGGTTCTCTTCTGTAAGAGAGTCCTTCCCGTATCGTTAAACTCTTCTCCCCCATCACCTTCATTGGGGCCCTTCGCGGTAGGATTGGTAATACTTGTATAGCAATCAATGCGCATCCAGATCGTCGTTTCTTGGTTTGTTTACATTTCGCCAGCTACTTGAGTATCCAGAGTTTACCACCTCGTCACTTTACACCACTGTTATTAACCCCTCCGCGACGGGATAACTATGGATAGCCATTTTGTCAGTCCGGGGCTAGTCTTACTTTCCCTACTGTGTGGCCGGGCGCTTTTGGCCGATTTTTCCAAAATCGCTCTATTCCACTTACTCTGTACGTCTAAACTACGATACTGAACAACTTAAATTTGGTCTTGTTAGCACCATCAACTCTTCCTCTTTCCAATAAAACCAACCACAGCTCTCTACAACTCTCTGTTGCCGAGAAATTAAGTGAGGAATGAAGGGTACTTTTTCGTGTGAGCGCGGCTGCGTTCGCTTAGGTGCAGTGGCTCTGACGACAACTGAACGTGGCCCGCGCGGGTGGCAGTCAGTGTTGTAAGTAAGCATGGCGCAACACAGAATCGGACACGCACGAGAAATCTAATCCACATCCATCCATGTTTACAGTCAGTAACACACTGACTGACGATGGTGATTTGTAGGGATGGTGGTGAAGTATAGCCAAGTGAAAAAAAACCCGCCAAATTGGGCTCGCAAATGCCGACATTGGCAATAGCGGTGCTTCATCTCGCCCGGTCACCACATGGCAGGGTGTAAGACACGACCCGGAGGCTTCCTGGGTCCGTCTATGACCGCGGTCCGGACGTTAAGGGTTAAAGGTAATGACCATTTTTGTTCATTTTATATTACTTTTAATGAGTTTGGGGGTTAAACAAACCTCTGAGTATAATTAAATAAGCTGATATTTACCTTCATTAATCAAAATAATGTCTACCAAAACAACTGCATTGAGGAATTTGCCCCAGTGTATTCAACATTTTTATTATCCTATATTTATTAAGGTAGACCTATTATAATGAGTTATTTATGCCTTTTTTGGTTATATAAATGACAGAGCTCCAATAAAATAATTAGCTTAACCCTTAACGTCCGGACCGCGGTCATAGACGGAGCCAGGAAGCGGCCGGGTGGTGTCTTACACCCTTGCCAAGTGGTGACCGGGCGGGATGAAGCACCGCTATTGCCAATGTCGGCATTTACGAGCCCAATTTGGCGTTTTTTTTTTTACTTGGCTATACTTCACCACCATCCCTACAAATCACCATCGTCAGTCAGTGTGTTACTGACTGTAAACATGGATGGATGTGGATTAGATTTCTCGTGCGTGTCCGATTCTGTGGTGCGCCACGCTTACTTACAACACTGACTGCCACCCGCGCGGGCCACGTTCAGTTGTCGTCACAGCCACGCCACCTAAGCGAACACGGCCGCGCTCACACGAAAAAGTACCCTTCATTCCTCACTTACTTTCTCGGCAACGGAGAGTCGTAGAGAGCTGGGGTTGGTTTTATTGGAAAGAGGAAGAGTTGATGGTGCTAACAAGACCAAATTTAAGTTGTTCAGTATCGTAGTTTAGACGTACAGAGTAAGTGGAATAGAGCGATTTTGGAAAAATCGGCCAAAAGCGCCCGGCCAGGCAGTAGGGAAATTAAGACTCGCCCCGGACTGACAAAATGGCTATCCATAGTTATCCCGTCGCGGAGGGGTTAACAGTATATAGTTGCTATATGGAAAGCCCTGATGTGATGACTAGTTTTGAGAACAGTGGGCCAAGGCCTGGTGTGGTAAAATTATATAAATATTCCCATTACTTTATAGCAGATTGTTAGAATATTAGGACTAAAGTAATAACATTCTACTATTGCATATGCAGACAGTAGATAGGAATAATGCTAATCTTTGTATTTTTTCCTCAGCAACGAAGGCATCAATATAGAGACAGCAGCCAGTGTGAGTTCCATGTCCCAACAAGAGCAGAATATGTTGTTATCAATGATTGAGGAGGAGCCCATTATTACTAACAAGTCAGCTATAAACACAAAAAATAAATAAATGAATAAATAATACAGTACAAGACGTTTATTTCTCCTAAAAATGGACAGGAATGGGAAAGGCATGTCAATGAACCTATCATTTTTTTTTATAAGGTATCTCAAGTGTGGAACAATTCAATGATGGAGGTTGATGTGTGGTGGTTAGTGCAGATATATGAGTCTTGGACAGTTTGATCACAAGTCTTGACAACAAAAAGTTAGACATGAAAGCATATTTTGAACATCCACATAATACAACAGGAGATTGAAAGGGTAGTGTAATACAATTACTCACTCATTAAGAAACATAACCCACAGTAAGGAGGTAAACATAATTCACTTGATTTATATATATTTTTATTATACAGTAGGCTGGGAGTTTCCAACACTGGCTAACTGGTTTGGGGCACATCATGGCAGTCACCTATGGTCACCTGATGACTGCCCGTGGCCATACATCTTATGGCACTCAGAAGCTGGAGGTGAGGTTGCACTGGATATCCTGTTGAGAAACAATGCAGTGTACTATACCACGGTTGTCAAACTCATTTACCCCAGCCGGCCATATTTACTTAAGAGTATACAGTACGCGGGCCAGATAATAATTCAGCCTTTAAATTCAAATATCATTAAGTTTTTGAGCAAGCTGTAATTTGCTAGACATCAAGCCAAGATAAATGAATTCTGTCATTGCAACCTTCAATGGTTTGACGGCAAGATATAATTTAAGAAGACATTACAAGTATTACCATATTACCTGTAACAATTCCAATCGAATAACTGCTGTTGCCAATCCATTCTTTCAGATAACTGGAATATGGACATTATTAACCCCTGCAGTCCGGGAAGGGTAGACCCTGCCTCCACGTTTCTACCCTGCCGCTAGCATCAAAATTCCTCGATTTGCCCTATATTCACAACGCTCACACTCTTAACCTATATAGTGTACTGACTTCAAAATTGTTCCATCCTTACCTTCAACTCTTCCTCTTTCCAATGGTACCATCGGGAGGGCTGTACGATGAATAGTTGTGGAGATAGGATGAGTTGAAGTGAACCATGTTTGCACGTGAGACAGGAGTGTGTCTGTGTGTATGCGTGAGTGTGGTGTGACTACGGCATGACGAGTTCAGTTTCCCGCCCAAGTCCTTTGTCAACTCACTCGTATTACTACTATTATGTATCGTATGTCATGATTTCAACACTAAAAATAGTATGAACACTTGTAGGAATATATCATCGTGTAACTGTCACTTAGAAAATGATAAACAAACCGACTTGTACAGTAGGAAACACGTATATTTACTATCAATTGTGCCTGTATGGGCGTGTTTTGTGGTGTTATTTTCTTATTACTACCCCATTATATATCGTCTGTCATGATCTATACACTAAATAATAATTTGTAACCTTGTAGGAATATCATGGTGTCACTCACGTACATATATTCACTACGGTATTGTCTTACGATCGTTAGAGCACAAGGGCCGGATACTCAAAACGGGTCGTAACTTACGACGTCGTATCTCACCTACGACGTCGGATATTACGAACAATTTAGGATGTCGTATTTCGTGTCGTAAGACAAGATACTCAAAACAAATTTCCGACGTCCTAATCGGTTCCTAACTACTTGCGACTGTCTTTTCCTCTAGGACATCGGAAAATCTTCAGCCAATCAGGTGGCGTCTTTCATGTGGATCCAGCCAATGAAAAGCAAGGAATGCCACAGTGCCAATATGGACCCCATCAGCTGTGTTGTGTAAACAAAAAGGGACGCCAGCAGGGGACGTGTGAAGCGTGTGACGCAGTACCACAGTAGCATCAGTAGTAACGTCCTTGAAGCCATCATTCTGCCATGTCACCACCAGAAAAGAAAAGAAGAGCTGCAAACTTCACAGATGAAGAAGTACTGTGATGCTGCTGCAAGAAGTGGATGAAAGGAGGAAAGTGATAATGGGTGCATTATCCCCAAGAATAACAGCAAAAGCAAAAGATAATGAGTGAGAGGCAGTCACCGAGGCTGTGAACAGCATCAGCAGAGTCTTGAGGGATGTTCTGGAAATCAGGAAAAAAATTCAGAACCTTCAGGTCTGAAGTGAAGAAGAAGGCAGCCAAGGAAAAGAGTAAAAGGGAAGTGACAGGTAAGTTCTTAGTAACATCATTGACTATTGACGTTCATAATAACCATTAAATATTAGTTTTTCTATGATATTTATGTACTATATTGCCATTGTGCAGTAAATTGTTTCTTCCATTGTTACTAGTAGGCCTATATAACGGGTTACCACAATTAAGTCCCAGCTGTAGTCTGCTGTAGTCTGCTGAGGTTTGGTTAGATCAGGTTAATTACCAAAATTTGACTTGGGGAAAAACATATTAGAGAACTGCATTAGCTTAAAAAATTGTTGTTGTTCTTGCATTATACATTTAAGTGTGCATCAAAATATTTGTTAACTCATCCTAAATACATTAGGTTAGGTTAGGTATGTAATTAAAGAAATGTTGGGGTACAATATGTAGGCTATTCTAAGTGATCATTAAATACTGTATGATGTAGGATAGTTTTAGGAATTCCATCAACTAATGTAATGTATTGAGAAAGATTGTCAGAATTATATTTCACAATACAGAAAGAAATTAAGCATTCAAGAAGCCCAATACAGTATACTGTACTAGAGTTTGACTACTTAAAGCAATGCTGCAATGATACTGCTGTTCATCTTAGCTATGACTGTAATTTAATGGCTTTTACAGGTGGTGGAATACCTGACACAAAGGAATGGAAGCCTACAGAGGAGGCACTACTTGCTCTCAACGAGACAGAGGCTATTGAGGGGCACTCTGGCCCTTTCGAAAGTGAGGACGTCATTGCTGGTAAATTTGACTAATTTTTACGGAGTGCACATTGAGACAATGTTCTTTCACAAAAGATAATGGAAGAACTGTGTAGGGGATTGTCATGCCTTTCTCAGTGACTTTGTATTGTTAGGCCTGTACATTTAAGGTCTAAAATAACTTATAGTGTGCAGGGGAATGCAAGGCCCCAATTCTGTACTGTGTTTGTGTATTTTATGCATACAGTATTATGGTTATTATGTGTTGTCTGTTACTACAAAAGCTCAGAGTAAACATGTTGCATTAGTACTGGATATACTGTTGTGTAACACTGCACACATTATTGTTACAGATGAGCCTCTGCCATCGACCTCTGCTGGTAGTGTTGCCAGACCCATACCGTTGACAAGGACACATGATGAGCATGCACCACAACCCAGTAAGTAGATGCATAATTGGTCATGAAGATGTTGCTGAGCTTAGCTGATGTTCATTATAAAATCTTCAGTAGGTTGACGAGATGCAATACATACTGTACTGTATTGAAGATGTTGTTCACCAGTGGTTCTCAAATCTTTTTTCAGCAGATGTTAGGCCAAGTGTGATTATATTTATATATGTTGGGTGACAGTGAAATGTATGTACAGTTTTACCAAAGAAACTGCAATGCAGACAGGAAACTTTGAGGAAGAAGTACTAAGCAAAAAGAAACTTAAAGGAAAAAGGCGGCCCCATGTTTATTGCTCCCACTATGCATCACAGTTCCTTTTTCATTGTAACCATATTACATAAACACAGCACTTCTTATTGTTACAGATTTTGGTGGCAGGAGTAGATGACCCAACACGCCACTCTACAATGTCTGTAGAACATATTGACTTTGAGAGTTCAGGCCTGTTAGAAAATATTCAAAGTCACGAACCATCAGAAAACATTACCATTCCCCAGACAGTGACTTTTGACCATGCCTACTCTAGATCACCACCTCCAGCATCAAGTATGAGGGCAAGTAGATCTGAGAGTCATGACACCAGTAGCCGTGTTCACAGCAGCCGTGCCAGTCCACAGCCCTGTATCAGTGACCAGATGCTGGCAGTACAGGGAGAAATTCTGCAAGTGTTGAGAGGCAGCCTCCCAAGAATTGCCTCTGCACTTGAGGAACTTACAGAGTTAGCCAAACAATGTGATACTGTGCCAAACTAATTAGGTTATTTAACAGTGTGCTGCTTCTGTACAATAAGCAGTTGAATGCAATACAGAATTATATTTTCACAAAGTCTTTATTACTGGTAAGATGTTATCGAGTGTTATTGTAGCTGTACAGTGATTATGCTAACAGAACTCTCACTAACTTTTTTTTTTTTTTCAAATGTGATTATATTTTAGGTGTGTCATGCTGTGATAGTATTTTATTACTGTACTGTATTTAATTTTATAGTGTGCTGCTTTTGAACAATAAACAGTTGAATGTAATCTTAATTATATTTTCACAAAGTCTTTATTACTGTTAAAATGTAGTTTTAAGTGATATTGGGATAAGTAGGAGATGCAGTAATTAACAACAATGTATTTATTTAAATTTACCAAGTTTATTTCATGTAAAGAAATTATCTACAATATCGAGCCTGAAGACGACTGTTATTCCAGATGAAGGAGTCGTGGGTACTGCCAGGGTATCTCATACTATAATGCAAAATTATTTTCTCACTGGTGGAAACACACTGCACATTCAGGGAGTGATAGCCTTTCCTATTAATATATACTTGTGGATTTATATTTGTAGCCTTGATAGGTATATGAGTACCATCAATGGCTCCAATCACTCAGGGAAAACCATTCACTGCATGGAATCCTCTGCAGGCTCTGCCAATTTCCACAATACCTGAGGGCATCCTTATTTCTACTCTTGCCTTCTCAGCCAACAAATGTACTACAGCAGATTTCACCACTCTACTCACACTTGCTTGAGTCACTCCAGCAGAATCTCTAATCACACTTTGAAAGGTTCCACTAGTTAGCTAATACTCGTAGAGTTACTAACACTTGGGTGTGTGTTGGTATAGTATGAGATCTCCTCTTTTGTCAACGAACATATGGGTAAATTGGCAAGTTCCTGGCACAAGTTTAATTAAGATTTCTTGATGAGAAAATCTATAATAGCGAAGTAAGTGTTCTTCACTAACATGTAGAGGGTCCAATGGATCCCTATACACTCTTTCCCTCCGTAGGCGACGCCTATTCTCATATGCAAACCACTAAGTTCCATCACATTTGTAAATTAGCGCTCGGTGTTCAGTTATTCTGCTCTCCCACAACAACAAACAACAATGAGGTGATGTGGGTGATGGTGTTTTGGTGGGACAGCAACGGGGACTAGGGGAAGCCACGGCAGGATTGACAAAAAAATATACGTTTTCTATGTGTTTCGGGTCTTAACTTCCCTTGGGACATGCCTGCGCGGATCGTAAATCTACGTGACTTAAGACCTCACAGGATGGCTGCCCACAGTGCCGAAATTGTTTTGAGTATGAGGTCTTAATGTTTTGAGTATGTGGACCTAACTCGCCTGGGGAAGTCAGGACGTTGTAAATGAGATACGACGTCGTAAATTGCTTTGAGAATTCGTGCCCAGGAGACAGAGAGGGAGAAGAGGAGGGGGATAGGAAATGGAAACTTTAATATTAATCAATAAAATCATTCTAATTTCCCAGAAAATACATTTTGACTGAATAGGTGAATAATCCACAATATTCATAGAATATTACTTCAAGGTATATACAGTAAATAACTACGAGAATGTGAAAGCAAAGTGAGGTAGGAAATAGAGGATATCATACATCTGGACATTGGGGACGGGGTTCAGTGTTACCAGATGAAATCTGGTTGAGGCTCATCTGAGGTGGGTGCGAATACTTGTAGCCGATAGTACAGTATCTCTCTTGTTGTTCCAGGTGAAAGGGAGAGGAAGGAGTAGGGGTGAGGGATGGGGCAAGAAGAGGGTAAGAAGGGAAGAGGGAAAAGCAAGAGGGAAGAGGTAAGAGGGAGGAGGTATGAACGTAGGAGGGATGGGACAAGAAGGGGAGAGGGATGGGGCAAGAAGTGGGAGAGGAATGGGGCAAGAAGGGGAGAGGGAGGGTGCAAGAAGGGAGAGGGAGGGGGCAAGAGGGGGCGAGGAGTATGGCTAGAGGGGGAGAGGAAAAAGGCAAGAGGGAGGAAGTAAGATGGGGGAGAGGGAGGAGGCAAGAGGGAGGGGAGGGAGTAGGTTAAGATGGGGGAGAAGGAAGGGGCAAGAGGGGGAGGAAGGCAAGTACCAGAGGAAGGGGAGGGGGGGGGGAGTGCTGAGGATCGGTAGAACAAGAGAGAAAAGAAGTATAATGGTTGGTGAAGGCATGTTGAGGGAAGGAAAGGAGATCAAAAACTATTAGCGACTGAAAAAAGATATTGGCCCGTACTAAGAGTCAGGAAGGTCGAGGGTGGAAGGTACAGGGGAAGGCATTAGTGTACCAATAGTCAGAGCCGTTATTGGAACGAAGGTCGAAGGCAAGGTAAGGGTATACCCGTGTCTTCCCGCTAACCTTCCACAATTATTTCCAATCTTATACAAAACTACTGTGAGAAAATAGATATGATGAACTGAAAACAACATCAGATAATGTATGAAAAGGTGTTAAGTGGATACTTTTGTTTCGGGGAATATGTGTGAGTTATTTATAACACTTATGAATTCCACCATGAGTTTGGGTAATCGAGGGAATGAGGTTTTGCTTGTCATTGAATGATTGTCATCTGACAGTTTTCAAAGTCATATTTTCAGTTAATAGGTAAGATATACTGCTTTTCTCATGATAATACAAATGTTGTAGAGTGAGCACATCATCTAAGACTATGAAAGATGAAATACAGGAGGTGAGAGAAGTATAATAATATTATCATTATTATTAGCTAATTGGTTACCCTCCCGCTCTACACTCAGACCAGCCCCTCCCCCTCCTCCTCCTTACCCTCCTCCCATTACTTGAATTATTTTTGTCTATTCTTTAATTTTATAATAATACTTTGCTGTACTAAGTAATTTACACAGCATACATGTATATAACAAAATTATAATGCTGTTTTACACAAATTGAGAACCATTGTGTATTCATTTACAATAATATTGGCAATACAGATCATCTATATATATTAACGGTCATCGTATTTTCCCTTCAGTTGTATAAAAACATGAGAGGGAGAGGATGTTATCCTGCTTTCCTGCTTCATTATGTAGTTATATTTCCTGTATTATTTGAGTAGTTATTGAAATGGTTCTCTATATGTATAGAAAAGTATTATAATATTGTTATTTACATCTATATAGTGTAAATTACACTGTATTATTATAAAAATAAGCAATATACAATATATTATTCAAGTTAGGGGAACAAGGTAAGGAGGGGAGGGAGTGAGCTGGTAGGAACAGCCAGGATAAATGACTAGTGGTAAGGATTGAAGGTCTATGCGAGGGTGTTACCTTCGACCCTGGTGATGGTCGAAGGTAAATACCCTCGTATAGACCTTCCTCACTCTTAGTACGGGCCAAAGTTTCCCATTTACTGGGACTTTTTTTTAATGGTGCAACGTGTCGTCATTCTCTGGGAACAGTTATTCAAATTATTTATTGTTTTATTCATCAAGTTCGGATCAGTGACGCTATTAGAGAAAATGAGGTATCTAAAAATACAATTACAGATTATTATAATTACTGCCGTGAGGTTTGTGCTTTGGCGTTAGAAAAGAACTTGCATCAAATTAGAGGACCAGGAGAAATAGTTGAAATAGACGAATCTAATTTTTTTTCAAGAAAATATAACAGAGGAAGAATTTTAAGTGCACAGGAGGATGGATGGGTTTTTGGTGGCATTGAAAGATCATCAAAGGAATGTTTTATGGTCAGAGTGAAGGACAGGTCTAAACAAACATTGTTACCACTCATTATTAAACATATAAAACCAGGCACTACAATTATATCGGACGAGTGGAAGGCTTATGGTAAAATTAAGGAATTTGATTATCAACATAACACCATCTGTCACAAAAAACAATTTGTAGATACAGAAACTCCTAGTGTGCATACTCAGAACACAAGGATTTATTAATGGTATGTAGTGCATATTTTGTTTCAAATAGTTTTTCATATAATCTTTTAATTCTCAACAGTTAATTTATTTAATTAATGATCTTGTTAATAATCAAAATTGTGGGACCCGCAAAGGACTGCTCTTGCACGGAATAATATGCGGGGATTGTGGGGGATTTAAAGGTCCAGGGCAGGATTAGGAAGGGGGTCAGGATTTGTAGTCTGTCCCGGTAGTTTGCCCAGGTTAGGTCCCGGTAGTTTGCCCAGGTTAGGTCCCGGTAGTTTGCCCAGGTTAGGTCCTGGTAGTCTGCCCAGGTTAGGTCCCGGTAGTTTGCCCAGGTTAGGTCCCGGTAGTTTGCCCAGGTTAGGTCCCGGTAGTTTGCCCAGGTTAGGTCCCGGTAGTTTGCCCAGGTTAGGTCCCGGTAGTCTGCCCAGGTTAGGTCCTGGTAGTCTGCCCAGGTTAGGTCCCGGTAGTCTGCTGTGGTCTAGGTTAGGTTAGGTTAGGTTAGGTTAGGTTAGGTCAGGTCAGGTTAGGTTAGGTCAGGTCAGGTAAGACAAGACTAATATCCAAATTATGTTTGTAAACGGGGCATATCTCGAAAACGAGGCATTACAGAGAGAAACACCGTAGATGAAAATTGTAAGTGAGTGTGAATTTATAAGTGAGAACCGGGACCGGGAATCATTTCTTGACAGTGACGTCATGAACATTGATGATGTCATACCTAGCTGGCCAATGAGAACCCACTTTGCTTAGCCAATGAGGAGTAAGCTTGTTTTCCTTCACTTTGTTTACACCATGACATCTCAGACAGCGTGTTTCAACCCCTGATCTTTCCCTGATATACTTCATGCCCTCCCCATCTATTGGGGGTCTATATTGTTGTGGCAATTGAAGGAAATAACTATGTAGGATACAGTGATAATGGAAAATCCATTGTATTACTAAAGGGAGTTATGAAAATTGTTGGTAAAATTTTACTATAATGCCACATTCTAGTCCTTGTTTTAACCATTAATTTCAACTATTATTATGCATTATAGCATGCTGTGTTTCTGCTATTAGAGTGATTATATACTTTGTTTCTGCTATTACAGTGATTGGATAACTAAATTACCCTGGATGAGTTCTATATATGAAAACAAACCAATGCTATGTTTCAGCTAGAAATAGGCCTATATTATCCTATGTTGTACTTGCCCAATGTCATGGTTATATTTATTTATATTATTTATATTATATTATATTATTTATATTGATTCCAGTCATGAATTAACTTACCTCAGGTCTATCGAATATACAGTAATTTCAGTGGTACAGAGTTCTTCTATGTTAGTTACCTAACACACAGAAATACATACATACATACAGACATACATACATAAATACACACTCGTATATGTCTCGTTTATTTATAATTTAGTGGAAAAATGAATGTCAAATTTACGTAAATTTAATTAAGCCTATCTTTTTTGTGCATTCAAACTAGACTAAAACTTCGGTGAGGATATATTTTCATGTCAATATATCACCTGTATATTTTAATAAGGAAATCAAATTGCGAAAACCAATATGTAACTAGACGACTATAACACATTCTCTTAAAACCAATATACTTCTTCAATAAAGCAAAACTATCTCTAACAAAGCTATCACAGTTTGTATCAGACTCCTATCATGATAATAACAGTGAAATAATACAGGGGCCGGATACTCAAAACGGGTCGTAACTTACGACGTCGTATCTCATTTGGGACGTCGTACCTCACTTACGACGTCGGATGTTACGAACAATTTAGGATGTCGTATTTCGTGTCGTAAGACAAGATACTCAAAACAAATTTCCGACGTCCTAATCGGTTCGTAACTACTTACGACTGTCTTTTCCTCTAGGACATCGGAAAATCTTCAGCCAATCAGGTGGCGTCTTTCATGTGGATCCAGCCAATGAAAAGCAAGGAATGCCACAGTGCCAATATGGCCCCCATCAGCTGTGTTGTGTAAACATAAAGTGATGCTGGGACGTGAGAAGCGTGTGATGCAATGACAACAGTATTATCTCTCTCTTATCGCCTACAGAGAGACTGTCAACAGCAGTAGTAACGTCGCAATAACCAAGGAATGGAGTGAAATGAGAGTGACAGGTAAGTTCTTAGTAACATCATTGACTATTGACGTTCATAATAACCATTAAATATTAGTTTTTCTATGATATTTATGTACTATATTGCCATTGTGCAGTAGATTGTATCTTCCATTGTTACTAGTAGGCCTATATAACACGGGTTGCCACAATTAAGTCCCTGCTGTAGTCTGCTGTAGTCTGCTGAGGTTTGGTTAGATCAGGTTAATTACCAAAATTTGACTTGGGGAAAAACATATTAGAGAACTGCATTAGCTTAAAAAATTGTTGTTGTTCTTGCATTATACATTTAAGTGTGCATCAAAATATTTGTTAACTCATCCTAAATACATTAGGTTAGGTTAGGTATGTAATTAAAGAAATGTTGGGGTACAATATGTAGGCTATTCTAAGTGATCATTAAATACTGTATGATGTAGGATAGTTTTAGGAATTCCATCAACTAATGTAATGTATTGAGAAAGATTGGCAGAATTATACTTCACAATACAGAAAGAAATTAAGCATTCAAGAAGCCCAATACAGTATACTGTACTAGAGTTTGACTACTTAAAGCAATGCTGCAATGATACTACTGTTCATCTTAGCTATGACTGTAATTTAATGGCTTTTACAGGTGGTGGAATACCTGACACAAAGGAATGGAAGCCTACAGAGGAGGCACTACTTGCTCTCAACGAGACAGAGGCTATTGAGGGGCACTCTGGCCCTTTCGAAAGTGAGGACGTCATTGCTGGTAAATTTGACTAATTTTTACGGAGTGCACATTGAGACAATGTTCTCTCACAAAAGATAATGGAAGAACTGTGTAGGGGATTGTCATGCCTTTCTCAGTGACTTTGTATTGTTAGGCCTGTACATTTAAGGTCTAAAATAACTTATAGAGTGCAGGGGAATGCAAGGCCCCAATTCTGTACTGTATTTGTGTCTTTTATACATACAGTATTATGGTTATTATGTGTTGTCTGTTACTACAAAAGCTCAGAGTAAACATGTTGCATTAGTACTGGATATACTGTTGTGTAACACTGCACACATTATTGTTACAGATGAGCCTCTGCCATCGACCTCTGCTGGTAGTGTTGCCAGACCCATACCGTTGACAAGGACACATGATGAGCATGCACCACTACCCAGTAAGTAGATGCATAATTGGTCATGAAGATGTTGCTGAGCTTAGCTGATGTTCATTATATAATCTTCAGTAGGTTGACGAGATGCAATACATACTGTACTGTATTGAAGATGTTGTTCACCAGTGGTTCTCAAATCTTTTTTCAGCAGATGTTAGGCCAAGTGTGATTATATTTATATATGTTGGGTGACAGTGAAATGTATGTACAGTTTTACCAAAGAAACTGCAATGCAGACAGGAAACTTTGAGGAAGAAGTACTAAGCAAAAAGAAACTTAAAGGAAAAAGGCGGCCCCATGTTTATTGCTCCCACTATGCATCACAGTTCCTTTTTCATTGTAACCATATTACATAAACACAGCACTTCTTATTGTTACAGATTTTGGTGGCAGAAGTAGATGACCCAACACACCACTTTACAATGTCTGTAGAACATATTGACTTTGAGAGTTCAGGCCTGTTAGAAAATATTCAAAGTCACGAACCATCAGAAAACATTACCATTCCCCAGACAGTGACTTTTGACCATGCCTACTCTAGATCACCACCTCCAGCATCAAGTATGAGGGCAAGTAGATCTGAGAGTCATGACACCAGTAGCAGTGTTGACAGCAGCCGTGCCAGTTCACAGCCCTGTATCAGTGACCAGATGCTGGCAGTACAGGGAGAAATTCTGCAAGTGTTGAGAGGCAGCCTCCCAAGAATTGCCTCTGCACTTGAGGAACTTACAGAGTTAGCCAAACAATGTGATACTGTGCCAAACTAATTAGGTTATTTAACAGTGTGCTGCTTCTGTACAATAAGCAGTTGAATGCAATACAGAATTATATTTTCACAAAGTCTTTATTACTGGTAAGATGTTATCGAGTGTTATTGTAGCTGTACAGTGATTATGCTAACAGAACTCTCACTAACTTTAATTTTGTTTTCAAATGTGATTATATTTTAGGTGTGTCATGCTGTGATAGTATTTTATTACTGTACTGTATTTGATTTTATAGTGTGCTGCTTTTGAACAATAAACAATTGAATGTAATCTGTAGAATTATATTTTCACAAAGTCTTTATTACGGTTAAAATGTAGTTTTGAGTGATATTGGGATAAGTAGGAGATGTAGTAATTAACAACAATGTATTTATTTAAATTTACAAAGTTTATTTCATGTAAAGAAATTATCTACAATATCGAGCCCGAAGACGACTGTTATTCCAGATGAAGGAGTCGTGGGTACTGCCAGGATATCTCATACTATAATGCAAAATTATTTTCTCACTGGTGCAAACACACTGCACATTCAGGGAGTGATAGCTTTTCCTATTAATATATACTTGTGAATTTATATTTGGAGCCTTGATAGGTATATGAGTACCATCAATGGCTCCAATCACTCAGGGAAAACCATTCACTGCATGGAATCCTCTGCAGGCTCTGCCAATTTCCACAATACCTGAGGGCATCTTTATTTCTACTCTTGCCTTCTCAGCCAACAAATGTACTACAGCAGAGTTCACCACTCTACTCACACTTGCTTGAGTCACTCCAACAGAATCTCCAATCACACTTTGAAAGGTTCCACTAGTTAGCTAATACTCGTAGAGTTACTAACACTTGGGTGTGTGTTGGTATAGCATGAGATCTCCTCTTTTGTCGACGAACATATGGGTAAATTGGCAAGTTCCTGGCACAAGTTTAATTAAGATTTCTTGATGAGGAAATCTATAATAGCGAAGTAAGTGTTCTTCACTAACATGTAGAGGGTGCAATGGATCCCTATACACTCTTTCCCTCCGTAGGCGACGCCTATTCTCATATGCAAACCACTAAGTTCCATCACATTTGTAAATTAGCGCTCGGTGTTCAGTTCATTCAGCTCTCCCACAACAACAAACAACAAGACGTGACGTGGGTGATGGTGTTTTGCCAACACAGCAACGGGGACTCGGGGAGAACCACAGGAGAATTGACAAAAATATATACGTTTTCTATGTGTTTCGGGTCTTAACTCCCTTGTGACAGGGTCGCGCGGATCGTAAATCTACGTGTCTTAAGACCTCACAAGATGGCTGCCCACAGTGCCGAAATTGTTTTGAGTATAAGGTCTTAATGTTTTGAGTATGTGGACCTAACTCGCCTGGGGAAGTTACGACGTCCCAAATGAGATACGACGTCGTAAATTTCTTTGAGAATCCGGGCCCTAGTGTTTACCTTCTGTGTTGTGAGGCTCTCAGTGTTGCCAGATGACTTTGTACTCGTCAGTGTTGCCAGAACCTACTGTTATCAGTATTCAGTAATGAGTGTGTGTGTGTGAGAGAGAGAGAGAGAGAGAGATACTATGTGTGTGTGTATGTGCGGATGTGTGTCTGTGTGTGTGTGTGTGAATAATTTGTAGGATTAATAATAATAATAATAATAATGGAGATACATTAACTAAAACCTATTATTATTTGTCGTTACCAATGTGAAAATGAACCTTACACTGTTTCGTTACCAATGTGAAAATGAACCTTACACTGTTTCGTTACCAATGTGAAAATGAACCTTACACTGTTTCGTTACCAATGTGAAAATGAACCTTACACTGTTTCGTTACCAATGTGAAAATGAACCTTACACTGTTTCGTTACCAATGTGAAAATGAACCTTACACTGTTTCGTTACCAATGTGAAAATGAACCTTACACTGTTTCGTTACCAATGTGAAAATGAACCTTACACTGTTTCGTTACCAATGTGAAAATGAACCTTACACTGTTTCGTTACCAATGTGAAAATGAACCTTACACTGTTTCGTTACCAATGTGAAAATGAACCTTACACTGTTTCGTTATCAATGTGAAAATGAACCTTACACTGTTTCGTTACCAACTCGATACCCCAGTTTGTCTGATTGTTTAGTATATATTTAACACGTTAGTACTTCATTGAGAGAGAGATAGACACACACACACACACACAGAAAGAGAGTTAATTATTGGAGAGAGAGAGAGAGAGAGAGAGAGAGAGAGAGAGAGAGAGAGAGAGAGAGAGAGAGAGAGAGAGAGAGAGAGAGAGATAGACACACACACACACACACACAGAGAGAGAGAGAGAGAGAGAGAGAGAGAGAGAGAGAGAGAGAGAGAGAGAGAGAGAGAGAGTTAATTAGAGAGAGAGATAGACACACACGCGGGCTTACTGGAAAAGCTCCGAGCCAAGGGCATCCGAGGTCACCTTCTGATGCTGATGGGTGACTACCTCCATGAGAGGACACTCCATGTAGTCGTCAATGGGCAACAATCCAGGAACCTCCCAGTAGGGGCCTCAGTCCCTCAGGGATGTGTGCTGGAACCAGTTCTCTGGAACCTATACATGGACGACCTTCTTAGGACCTTACCAGCACTTTCTGCATATGCTGATGACTGCACACTCTCCCGCTCTTATTCTCGCCAGGACAGCCAGCAAGTAGTTGCCGACATTAATCAGCAGCTACAAGCAATAAAGAGATGGGGAGAGCGCTGGCAGGTAAACTTTGCTCCTGAGAAGACACAAGCCATGGTGGTTTCTCGGTCCCCGGCAGCCTCACAAGCTGTTGAGGGAAAAGTGAAGTTCGGCTCTGTCACCCTCCCACTCCAAGATCACGTCAAGATCCTCGGAGTGACCTTCGATGCGGAGCTCCGATTCAAGAAGCTTATCCACCACATCGCCCATCAGGCCTCCCTTCGGGTCTCTGCCTTACGTAGAGTGGCAAGTTTCCTGGACAAACGTGGCCTTATGACACTGTACAAGGCACAGGTAAGACCCCACCTTGAGTATGGGGCCCTGACGTGGATGTCCAGTGCTGCTACACACCTGCAGAGACTCGACAAAGTGGAGCGAAGAGTGCAGCGACTGATGGAGAACAACATCTGTCCTCCTCCCTTACAAGACATACCTGCCCTGGACACACTAGAGCACCGCCGGGACGTAGCTGCTCTGGTGGTCCTCCACAAGGCACAAGTTCAAGAGGTGCAACACCTGGCAGGACTTAGGCTCCCCCCGCGTGAGGCTGTGAGAGACACGAGAACGGTGTCCTCCAGCCAAGAGCAGGTCGGGGTGCCGAGGTCACACTCCAGTCAGCACCAGAGGACCTTCACTGCCAGAACCTCAAGAATGTGGAATGTTTTCACTGCAGCAGCTCCCACCATGCAAGACCTGTCCACTCAACAAGTGAAGGTGGCTGCTCACAGGTGGCGAGGAACATTACCAACGCCCATGAAAGCATAACACATTCAAACAACGCGGCTTTTAAGATAGTGCCACGAGGAAAAGTGACACTTTAAGCCGCACTCTGGCGTACAACGAGCTGTTTTTTCTTAGCTACTTAGCTTGGCCACGTACAGCTAGACAGAAAGTTTAAAAAAAAAAAAAAAAAAAAAAAAAAGAGAGAGAGAGAGAGAGAGAGTTAATTAGAGAGAGAGATAGACACACACACACAGAGAGTTTATTATTGAGAGAGAGAGAGAGAGAGAGAGAGAGAGAGAGAGAGAGAGAGAGAGAGAGAGAGAGAGAGAGAGAGAGAGTTAATTAGAGAGAGAGATAGACACACACACACACACAGAAAGAGAGTTAATTATTGGAGGGAGGGAGAGAGAGAGAGAGAGAGAGAGAGAGAGAGAGAGAGAGAGAAAGAGAGAGAAGTTATTGATGTACTACAATGAATAGTGTACCAAGTGATTCTATGATTACAAAACAACAAACTTAATAGTAATGTTGTATTATTATTATATAGTCTTGTTACCTTTCATCTTTCTCTATCCATCTTGTCCCACTTCTATGTTGTATTATAATTATATAGTCTTGTTACCTTTCATCTTTCTCTATCCATCTTGTCCCACTTCTATGTTGTATTATAATTATATAGTCTTGTTACCTTTCATCTTTCTCTATCCATCTTGTCCCACTTCTATGTTGTATTATAATTATATAGTCTTGTTACCTTTCATCTTTCTCTATCCATCTTGTCCCACTTCTATGTTGTATTATAATTATATAGTCTTTTTACCTTTCATCTTTCTCTATCCATCTTGTCCCACTTCTATGTTGTATTATAATTATATAGTCTTGTTACCTTTCATCTTTCTCTATCCATCTTGTCCCACTTCTATGTAAGGTGGATGTTTTTCTCTCCAATCCTTCCTAACATTGTCCATCCACCTTCTCTAGGACCTTCCTCTCCTTCTCCTTCCCCCCTACCTTCCATTTCCATTACTCTTCTTCCTACATAGATATTGTCTCTTCTCATAACATGTGCTCTAGTACAGTTGGCTCCACTCCTGCGTTTCTCCCCTGTCATTGCCAGTGTTGGGCCAGTCAGAAATTCGAATCCCGATCCACAAGTTAAAACATTCGAAACATTCATATCCTTAGAGTGAAAGATATGAATGTTTCGAATGTTTTACCTTATACATCGGGATTCGAATTTCTGACTGGCCCAACATCGGTAACGACAGGGGAGAAACGCAGGAGTGGAGCCAACTGTACATAACACTTTCTTGAATATGATGGTCCTTTCATATTTAACTTAAAAATCACTATAGGAGAGAAAAGGAAGGATTTGTATGGACATCTTGCATCTTACTAATTTTAACATGCTGACATGACTTGATGAAGGGAGAGAGCGAGGAAAGGGGAGCTGGATAAAGTTGGCAAGTAAAGTGATGGTCTAATGTACTGCAACCTGGTGAATAAAAGCGAGCTATTTGAGTTAATTTTATGAACCAAAGTTGCACACACCAACAGCTATAGTTTCGGATCATTTTTCGAAGCCATCTCATTGGAAGGTGTTGCAGTACATTAGACCATGACTTTACCATCAATATTATTCCTGTGTGTGTGTGTGTGTGTGTGTGTGTGTTATAGGATTGATTGATTGAAGGATATTAGGCGCCGCAACATCTAGGTCCTATAGCGCCAGAAAAAGGTGATAGAGAGGTGTGACAGCAAGCAGGAAGGAAATGAAAAAAAAAGAGGGAGAGTTGAAGAACTGAAAGCTAGTGGCTGGGGCCGAAGGGGTGCCAAAACCCTATAAGTATTGCCCACATTACTACAGGCAATACCCCCCTACCGGGGGGTGTTATAGGAGAGAAACTGAAAGATTTGTATAGACATGTTGCATCTTAACAACATGTACTGTACCATCAACATGAATATAATTATTATTGTTAGTATTGGGAAGGATATCGACTAATAATACTTACTTGTATTCACTTTAAGTTCTCTGTAATGTAGTCAGAAAATTGGAAGTTAGTGAGTCCTTCAAATATTGCCACGAAACACCAATTATAGAGAAGGAGCTTGTTTCATGGCATAGTCAAGAGGAATCAGAAGCCTCCAATTTTCATACACGAACACAGGCCCCTTAAGTACTCTGTAATAATATCAGCTTGAAATAAGACAAATACTAATATAGTTCTATTTTGGCAGCAATTGTGCTAGTGGTTCATGTAGCTGGCTGACTGGCTGGTTGACTGCCTGGCTGACTGGTTGGCTGGGTGAATGGCTGGCTGACTGCTTGGTTGACTGGCTGGTTGGCTGGCTGACTGGGTGAATGGCTGGCTGACTGACTGACTGGCTGGCTGGTTGGCTGGCTGGCTGCCTGACTGGCTGACTGGTTGGCTGGGTGAATGGCTGGCTGACTGGTTGACTGGCTGGCTGGGTGAATGGGTGGCTGGTTGGCTGGTTGACTGGCTGGTTGGCTGGCTGGCTTACTCTTGGTGTCTGTTCATATTTTTTCTTACAAATCTCTGTTTTATTTAATAGCCAAATGACTTAGGTAGTAGTTTAGTATAAAGTATTCCCTCATTATAAGATGATTAAATGCATCAAGTAATATTGTTTGTACACAGCCTCAATAAATCATGTAGTATATATATATATATGTACAGTGTCGGCAAAAAGAGACGCTACCTCCCACCGACATGGGCGCTACCTACGACATCGTGACATAAAATTATGGGAAATTTCATTAAAAAAAAAATATTTGTATTGTTCTGTTACTGACCAATTAGTACTTTGTCATTTCTCCTTTCATATTAATAACCTTTTGCAGACGTCTAGGCATAGACTTAGCTAATTTTTCAAAATAGGATTTCTCCAGTAAAGCAAGAAGGATATGCGTTATGGTTGTGGTATGCCTGACAGTTCGCCTGTATATTTCTTTAATTGGCACTTTTCCTTCTCTTAGTGCCAATATATGAACCCTTTCCTCCTTTCTAGTTGTTGTAGCACCCTTGGCAATGCTAGTTTAAATCTAAGGGCCACAAGAATCACAGGGTAAAGATTCAGTTTGAAAACAATCTGAGCACAAAAAAAGTCAGTTCACTGATTCCACCCAGGCAGACATAACTAGTAAATTTTGAAATCTGTCTGGCAGAGGGTGGTATCCTAACAACCTATTTATGCTGCCCTCTGCCAGACAGATTTCAAAATTTACTAGTTATGTCTGCCTGGGTGGAATCAGTGAACTGACTTTTTTTGTGCTCAGATTGTTTTCAAACTGAATCTTTACCCTGTGATTCTTGTGGCCCTTAGATTTAAACTAGTGCATTGCCAAGGGTGCTACAACAACTAGAAAGGAGGAAAGGGTTCATATATTGGCACTAAGAGAAGGAAAAGTGCCAATTAAAGAAATATACAGGCGAACTGTCAGGCATACCACAACCATAACGCATATCCTTCTTGCTTTACTGGAGAAATCCTATTTTGAAAAATTAGCTAAGTCTATGCCTAGACGTCTGCAAAAGGTTATTAATATGAAAGGAGAAATGACAAAGTACTAATTGGTCAGTAACAGAACAATACAAATAATTTTTTTTTTAATGAAATTTCCCATAATTTTATGTCACGATGTCGTAGGTAGCGCCCATGTCGGTGGGAGGTAGCGTCTTTTTTTGCCGACACTGTATATATATATATATATATATATATATATATATATATATATATATATATATATATATATATATATATATATATATATATATATATACAGTCTATATAATACTTGTATAGCATTTTTATTTCATTTAATGATTTTTATGTCAATGCTAGACCTTCCTTCCTTCCTGCCATTTTTTGCTTTTGTTTTTCGTACAAGCAATACTTAGGGTAGATTCCACAGTCGTTCATATTGGTTTGTATGCACACGAACGAAAGAATATTAGCCTTGTTAATAACTTATAGGTGAATTATTTAATGAATTTGGTGAATAAATAATGCAGTGATCATCATTATCAAACTATTTCATAATTTTTGAGAGTGTGGATACTCAGCTTTTGGAAAATATTGAAGCCTTACAAGTGTGGTGGGTTGGGAAGCTAACAAACCAATACCACTGTGGAATCAAGCCTAAAATAATCTTATATTACATATCTCAACACCCTTCACACACATACAGTTGGCTCCACTCCCGCGTTTCTCCCCTGTCGTTGCCAATGTTGGGCCAGTCAGAAATTCGAATCCCGATTCACAAGTTAAAATATTCGAAATATTCATACTTTCACTCAAAGGATATGAATATTTCGAATTTTTCAACTTGTGGATCAGGATTCGAATTTCTGACTGGCCCAACATTGGCAACGAGAGGGGAGAAACGCGGAAGTGGAGCCAACTGTACATATTACAGCCCTAATTACACTTGGTGATGGCATTCTCCCTGTATAAGGCCCGTCGTATTAAAAAAAATTGAGGGCCCTTACTGGAGCTCTAAGAACCCTCCAAATAATCCAGGCCACAGAAAGCTTCAATGTTTCTAATAGGGAATCTGTTGCCTGGAGTAGTTTGGAGAATTCATAGAGCTCCAGTAAAGGCCCTCAATTTTTTTAAAACTACGGGCGTAAGTAACCCCTAAGTAGTCAAAGATGTTGCCAACAAGTAGCCTTAATTACTTTTCTAGAGAACCTTACCAGTATATCATTGGTCAGTGTGTGTATACTACAGTGAGTTGAATTTTCAACTATGTTAACTGATGACAATTCCGATACAAGTCTACCTCACTGGAAAATGAAAAGAAATGAACTGTAAAAGTTTTGTTTATATTAATTTCAAAATATATTCATGGATTATAAACTACATGTGACTCTATAAGAGCTGTGATGCCTTATTACTACTGATGGTGAACATCAGACTCGAATACTAAGTATAGTTTATTTAATATAGAACACAACAGTAATATAAGATACAGTAGTGGAACCAAACACTGTAGATGTGCATCGGTCTTCACACTTGTCTGTAGAAGTGAAGCTCTGTGTGTAGTAGTAGGTAGTGAAGCTCTGTGTGTAGTAGTAGGTAGTGAAGCTCTGTGTGTGTAGTAGTAGGTAGTGATGTAGGTGTGTGTAGTAGTAGTAGGTAGTGATGTAGGGCACCATGTATTGGTTCTTGGTAGTAGTATAGGACACAGTGTCTGGTGGCTTGGTGTGTGTGTATGGTAGCAAGGCAAGGCAAGGCAAGGCAAGGGGAGAGAAACACTAATGTTGAGGTGACTGCTGGCTAATAAAGGAGAGAGTGATGGGTATAGGCTTGGTTGGTGTCCTGTATATATGACAAGTTAATGCTGGCATGTGTATGAGAGAGTGATGGGTATAGGCTTGGTTGGTGTCCTGTATATATGACAAGTTAATGCTGGCATGTGTATGACAGATAATGGGAAGTAAAGGTAGGGCAGAAAGTCCATTTAAAGCTGGAAGCTTTTTGGGCAGTACTGCAAACTTAAATGTAAAACTTAATTTATGGTAAAAAACAAAAAAATGACATATATAATGTATGTTAATAATAATAATAATTTTATTAGCAGTAATTAACATTGTGTTAATTATAAAATAGTAGTATTGTAAATAATAATTAAAGTGATAATATCAACACTAATTAATATTAATATTAATTAAGTGATAACATTATTATCGAATTATAATTGATCATTAATTATTATTATTATTATTATTATTATTATTAACTTTGTGATAATTATAAAATAATAATATTGTAAATAATAAGTAAAATAACAATATTAATACAATAAAAGCAATAATAAAAATTAACATTGTAATATTTATAAAATAGTAATATTGTAAATAATGATGCAACTTATAATATTAACACAATAATATTAGTATAAGATAATAATTAATCAAACACACTATTACAGAACAACATCGACTTACATTAAATCAATAATTAAAAAGTTTTTTTTTTTAATGTTTTTTTTTTAAGGAATATATTGAGAATATGTTTTTTTTTAATAATTAATAATATATAATTAATATATTATTAATATATAATAATATATTATTAATATATAATAATATATAATTAATATATTATTAATGTATAATTAATATATAATTAATATATAATAATATATAATTAATATATAATTAATATGTAATTAATATGTAATTAATATATAATTAATATATAATTAATATATAATTAATAAATAATTAATATATAATTAATATATAATTAATATATTTTTAATATTATTAAGAATATAATTGCATGTTTTATAAATGTGCTGAATAATAATAAAAGTTAGTGTTAATAAAGTGTTAAATTATAGGCAGCTATATGTTTAGTGGGGTGTGGGGGTCGGGGGGTTGGGGGGGGGGGTGCGGGAGAAGGGGACAGGTTGGGGGGGAGGGGGGGTAGAAAGCCTGTCCCCCTAACCCACCCCAATCCTGTTAGGGGAGTTAGGGGGGTGCAGGAATAGAGGGACAGGCTAGGGGGGGTTAGGGGGTGCAGGAATAGGTGGACAGGCTTGGGGGGGTTAGGGGGGTGCAAGAATAGAGGGACAGGCTTGGGGGGGTTAGGGGGTGCAGGAATAGAGGGACAGGCTTGAAGGGGGTGTTAGTGGGGTGTGGGAATAGGGGACAGGCTTTGTACCCCCCCCCCCAGCCTGTCCCCCTACCCCTGTATCACCTTAAAGTTTTTTAAATATGCAAGTAATATTATTTATATATAAGAGAGAGAGAGAGAGAGAGAGAGAGAGAGAGAGAGAGAGATACAAGATAGACCATTATGGAATTAGGTGGATTGAGTTCATGTAATCCGATGTCTGGTTGATCAACTGAACATTTGCCATCACAGAGATCAACTATTTCTTGAATTCGTTGAAAGAAGATCTGGAAATTGAGAAAAAGTATAAAATAAATAATGCAATAAAGTAATGTTGAATTTATTGTTCTGCAACCCAACCCAAAATGATGGGAGGTGGCTATTATATATATGAGTATACTGTATATATATATGGGATGTGAAAGAGGAGGGAGAGAGGGAGATGTATAGTATACTGTATGTATGTATAGTAGTGGAGAAAGGGGACAGTGTGTGTGTGGGGGAGGGAACTAAAATATTGTAGGAGGAAGGGAGACTCACCTGTCAAACTCTGCCACCAAAGTGTTAAGGCAGATGGGTCTGATTTGGTCTTCCTGATGGCTTGTTATGGATGTGTCAGGCACATACATGTACCCTATGTTCCTGATACCCCTTCTCCCCAGGTCTTGTATCATCCTTATCCACCCAGCCTCGTCCAGGGTTGACTTCGGGAACATAATGTCGTATGCCCTGCAAGGAGTTCACATAGACGGTGGTTATCATCTTATAACTGTACAGGTGTTTAGGCTACTGTTTGTGTCCAGGCAGGTGATTGACACACACTCATTCATTATGTATTTTATGATAACTTGTGATGCCATGGTAACTCTCTCTCTCTCTCTCTCTCTCTCTCTCTCTCTCTCTCTCTCTCTCTACTATTACTACTACTACTACTACTACTACTACTACTACTATTACTACTACTATTACTACTACTACTACTACTACTACTACTATTACTACTACTACTACTACTATTACTACTACTATTACTACTACTACAACTATCTATAGATCTAATGCCAAGCAAAAACTTAATTTCATATCATTCAATATTAATAATCATAATCTATTTACCAATGAGAAGAATTACTTAATCTAGAAAACACTAATGATAATTTCAATCTTTTTCTGAAAAATATATATAAATGATACAATAAAAGTTTTCCAATAAAAATAAAATATGTTATTATGAAAATGCTCCATAATGCATGGCTTACAAGTGGAATATTTAAATCTATTAATTAAACATAAATGTAATTTGTTTAAAATGTATAAGCTTGTAACAGTTTCACATGAGGCCTTTAATTAAGGCAATATAGAAATCATCTCACTCAACTTATTCTGGCTGCCAAATTGAACCATTATTATTTACAAATATTTACACATTTTCATAATCATACCAAAAATGTTTATAAAACAATTAATGAACTATAAAGTAATACAAACAAATTAAACCCCATTAGGTCCTTGTATTACAACAAATAAACAGTTATAAATAAATGTATCCAATGTTTCTCTCATTTATAAGTTGATTAAAAACTTATATCATAAAGAGCTATTAATCAATTTAATCTTTTTTATAAGTACAGTATATGTATTTGTATATATATATATATATATATATATATATATATATATATATATATATATATATATATATATATATATATATATATATATATATATATATATATATATATATATATATATATATATATATATATATATAATGTAATATTAACCTGTTATTCCAGCATATATGGTAATAACTGTATATATTTACTTAATAAGCTAATGTCAATAGCTATTTTATTACTAACTCATATATTCAATAACAGATTCTGTATTATTATCACATTGTTTTATCTCACTTGTATTTAGTATTTAGTGTTTAGATTTTAGTATTAGTTAATTAGCATTGCCATAATCATCATTACTATAATTATTGTTAATGCTGCTCAGTTATTCACTGTCAGCATAAACTAAATTTTGCCTGAAAAGCATTGCTTTATATAGGCTAGCATTAGTTATGCATTTAAGAAAAAATTATGTTTATACAATACTTATAGTTTTGTATTTTGTATAACTGATAAATATACATAAATGTTTCAAATATTTCTTTCTCTCTCTGTAGTCTGTTTTTCTTTATATGTAAGCAAAGGTGATAGAGATGAAAACCATTTTGAGACAACAATTATTACTTACATGTATTATAATTGTATATATAATTGCAAGCATAAACACATTTTGCAACACAGACCAAGTCAGATCAACTCAACTCTCAATGCAGTCTCATTACTACAACTCTGTTCTTGCTAACCACCAGCAGTATTGGATATAAATATGATCTTTGTAATTTCTAGTTGATGTTTTGGTATGCATAAAGGTTATATCTTCCAACTGTTCTATATCAAGGATTCATATTCTTGAGTGTACAAAATAATGCTTACCATGGTGAAAGATTGGTGAAGTTGGCAACCATCTCACAGGCCCAACTCATCCTTGCATCTGTGACATCTAGCAGGAATAACACTACCTCGAACTCAGTGACAGGTAAGTTTGTGGTGATGGCCTCTGGCAGTACATCTGATGTCACCACAACACCTGCAAGTTAAATGGCATCACATATAGAAACAGTCACAGTGAAAATCTTTTGCTTGTCTATGCAAGGTTATGTACATCTACAGGAGTACAAGCCTAATTGTAGTACTGTACTGTATCTCCACCAAACACCAGTTAGTACTAAAGGTGAAAGACAAATCAATACCACACGGTTTAAAGTACAAATCTGACCTATTGTGTACAGTAAATATATTGTAATCAGGTAAAAATAATTAACAACCTAATTCATATACAGTACAGAACAAAAACATTGTGTGAATAAATGAATTAAGTGGCATTGTATTGTATAGTAATTTCCCTGTAACAATGTCTTATGTAGTGTAATACTGTACTCTATAAGCTTAATTCTTTAGTTTAATATAATAATATTGTCATCTTTATACATGTAGTAATTTATCTGTAACAATTTCCTATCTAGTACAATACTGTATATTATAAGCTAATTTCTCTAGTTCAATATACTGTAATAATATTGTTATATTTATACATATAGTAACTTCCTTGTAACCTGAATACATATACAGTAGTAATTTATCTGTAATAATGTCTTATCTAATGTAATACTGTATATTAGAAGCTAATATCTCTAGTTTAATATAATAATATTGTTATCTCTACATACAGTATATAGTAATTCCCTTGTGATCTCAATATATATAGTAATTTATCTGTAATAATGTCTCCTCTAGTACTGTATAATTATTATAAGTTTGGTTCATGGATTGATATAATAATATTGTTATCTGATTACATATAATAACTTCCTATGATCTTTTTACATATAATAACTTCCCTGTAACCATGTATTATAATATATTATAAGTTTGTTTCACTGCTGATATAATAATATTGTCATATTCATATATATAATAACTTACTATCATCTTTATACTATACATATAATAATTTCCATGTAACCTTGTACCTTCTAGTACTGTATATTACAAGTTTTACCCACTGGTTGATATACTGTAGTAATATAGTTATCTGTATAAATATAATAATTTCCCTGTCATCCCTATAGGCTACATATAATAAATTTTCTATGATCATTATACCATGTTCCGTCTAGTATAGTACTGTATATTATAAATTTATTTACCTAATTGATATAATAATATTGTCATCTTTATATACATAATAATATTCTGTAATCTTTATTACAGTCATGTCTCATATAGTACTGTACTGTATATTACAAGTTTATTTCACTGTCTAATACTGTATAACAATAATGTCATCTTTATGCATACATGTATTATAATTTGATATTATATATATTGTACAATGTTTGCCACTCCATGAATGTATTAAATTAATCAAAACAAAACAAAACACGCACATTCATTCACACACTCTCTCTCTCACACACACACACACATTCATTCACACACACTCCCTCTCACACACACACACAGCTACCTCACCTACTATCTCCCCCCCCTCTCTCTCACTCACACACACACTCACACACACACACACACACACACACATTCATTCACACACACTCACACACACACACACAGCTACCACACCTACAGACCACTTACACCATGAAACCAAAGGATATTTATTGAAAGAATTTCCCTTTTGTAGCAGTGTTGCCAGATCTGGCTAGTTCCCATTATTTTGCCCTGGTCATTTCCTGTACATTACCACGGTAATTTCCCGGTAGTTTGCCCAGGTAAGGTCCCAGTAGTTTGCCCAGGTTAGGTCCCGGTAGTCTGCTGTGGTCTAGGTTAGGTTAGGTAAGGTCAAGTAAAGTCAGGCATTTGGAGAGAGAGAGAGAGAGAGAGAGAGAGAGAGAGAGAGAGAGAGAGAGAGAGAGAGAGAGAGAATAATACTCACGGAGCCAGTCCAGGTATTTGCATGAAGTAGAGGTAATAAGGTTCATCAACAAGGTAGCCTGGTGGTTAGATGAGATGCCAAGGCTGATGTCTCTCAGGGAGTGTAGCTGTTGTAGCCTTGACAACACATAGTCACTCAATTGACCACTGTACTTCCTCAGGTCTGGACTCCTAAAGGGGAGAAATTATAATTAAAATATAATTATTCAGGTCTTGGAATACATTATTTTTTTTTTCGCCTTATGTTATTTCAAATATATACTTTACTGTACTATCTGAACTGTAAGCTTTTGTTTATGGGTAATATATGGATAGTATAGTAGTGAACCATTTGATATTAATAGTGTCCCCCCCCCCCCAACTAAAAAAGATAAATAATTTAATAAAGAAATAAATTAGTCTACTTCTACATGTGTGTCAACTTATGTAATTAATCCAAAAATTTAGAAAAAAATAGAAAAAAAAAACACACCAAATGAAATGTGTTTTATTAGTTATCTCATCTTCTGCTTCCCCTTCCTACTTCCAAATCAATCCTAATAATTATTCCTCATCTTATTATATCATTATGCTAATATTACACAACTACTTATATATATATATATATATATATATATATATATATATATATATATATATATATATATATATATATATATATATATATATATATATATATATATATATATATATATATATATATATATATATATATATATATATATGTGTGTGTGTGTGTGTTAAGATTTAAAAAATCCTCTGGAGCACTTATATCTCATAATGTTTAACAGCAAATTGTTAAGGTTAACAGGAAATGTTTAGCCTTAGTTAACAACTGTTTACTATGTTAACAAGTTTTGTGTATACCGGCCCAAGGCTCTTGTAAACGAATCATGAGTTAACATGTATATGGTATAGGTAGGGTAGATGTCATTACCATTTCAGTCACACATGAATCACAAAGATTACATTATCATGTAATACTTACAACTGGACCGTCCTTAGGAGTTGGTCAACAATAGGGTGTATGTCTGCAGTAGGGTGATGATAGATCTGATAAAGGTTGAACTCTATGAAGATGTGATGGTCTAGGTGTCCTCTTAGGCAGTGTAGACTAGCAGGGTCACCGGAAATGTTGAGTTTTAGGTGTAAAGGACGGGGATGAGAAAGCAGCATTTCAAATGCTGCTATTCTCCCATCTCTGATGTCTATAGGACCAGCATCAGCAAAAAGATTAGATATTTGGTTTAGGATGATGTCATTGAAACACTTTGTGTCTTCAATGACATCTAACCACTGTTTCTGTCTTATTACTCCAGCCTCTAGCAGAAGATTCACCACTTCCTTCACTACGTCTTCAACCATTATGGAATTCCAGTTGCAAGATAATGTGAGCTCACCAATAAGCATTTCTAACAGGTTTTGGAACTTAGTGATTTTGAGTTCACCTATACCATCTGTTAACAACATTATTTGCTTTATATTCACCGGCTTTTTGCGTTTCTTGAGCTCCTTTATACTCTCCATAATGTATAAGGCTCCATATCTATCTTGGAAGGCCTTATGGGGTACAGAGTAGCAATCTAAGTCGTATCCTCGTAGGGTTTTCTTCTTTTGAGTTGTCATAAAGGCTGCCATCATTTCTTTACGTGGTAGACCCAGTGTGACACATTCCTCCCTGAGCTTGTTTGCACTCTCCTCCTGTAGAGTCAGCTGGTCATGTGCGAGAGCTATAAACATTTGAAGGTAAAATTCTGACATCCAATTTTCAACCTTTACCTTCCTTGTATCACGGTCAAAGTCTTTGGTAAGCTCATTCTTTGTTAGTCTCTGGTCCAACTTCTCTAGAGTCAGTTCATGGAGATAATGGTAGAGCTCTGTCTGTGTGGTATTCTGGTTCATTTTCTCTGGCCAAGAGTACATCAAAATGGCTACAATGCTGAGATTAAGAGGAAGTCTGAAATGCTCTTTATTCTCGACATCCAGTTGCTTAATACACTGATTAATGTCATCTGTGGTGGGAGGTGTAGGTGTAGCACCAGGGGTGGGAGGTGTAGGTGTAGCACCAGGGGTGGGAGGTGTAGGTGTAGCACCAGGGGTGGGAGGTGTAGGTGTAGCACCAGGGGTGGGAGGTGTAGGTGTAGCACCAGGGCCGGCTTTAAGTAGTTCACCAAGATAACGTTGTAAGAATGCTTCCCTCTGCCCCGTAGGAATACCAACTAGTTCAACCTCCACCCGGTAGTATGTATCAGGAATGAGCTGTAGTCCCTCTTGCAAAGCCTCTGGGCGAGTGGTGAACATCACAGTACATTTAGGGTTTCCTTGCATTTCATCAAGCATTTCTCGAATCAGTTGTCGGGAATATTTGTTGACCTCGTCAATCCCATCAATGATGACTAGAAGTGATGACTCCTTGACTAGTTTTGACAGAAGTTCTTTGTATTCTGGAGTTGATGGGTGAAAAAAAAAATCTATAAGATCAGCGTAAGAAGAAAGATGTGAGTCCCGACACTGTACCTTCAGCAGCAGTTTATATTCTTTTAATCCATTGATGTTATCATTGCTACTCTTTTTCCATTCATCTATCATGTATCTGACCAGGGTCGTCTTACCACTGCCTGCCAGACCTTCCACCACTAACACTTGGGGTTTTGTTGATTGGCCTTGAACCAGTTTTTTTAGATCAAGGTGTTCCTCAATTCCTTTGCCTTCCTTCCTTCCTTTCATGACTTTATTTTTTGTGTAGATTTTATCTATTTCTAACCTCACCTCGTTGGTAGTGAGGAAGGGTAAAGGTTTAACTTGATTTCCATATGTAGGATGTTTGTTCAGTTCGTCAAGCGCTCTACTGATGATGTGTTCTTGGAGCACTGAATGATGCTCTCTCAGAAAGTCGTCCAGGTCTACAGGTTCATCTGTGATCCTATTCATGACCACTTCTATATTATCAATTTCCTTCTTCAGCTCTTCGTCACTTCTACCAAATCTTTCCTTTGCTTTAGTCAGTGTAGCAATGAGATCTTTCCGCAGTTTCTTGGTCTTCACCTCAAATTCAGTTTTTGTGATCTCGAGTGATTCATGCATGGCATTATTTCGTGCCTTTTTTATCTGATATAAGAGATTCTCGAGTTCATCACCATCACTAAACCAAGCTGAGTCATTGAGACGGGCCATATTCATGCAGCAAAGTTTTATACAAATTAACAATAGTGTGATGTCAAATGTATCACAACTCATGTTCTGCTCCACTCTCTCTTTCTGAGTCTTGTCAAATTTTGGGTGCCTTTTCTTGTCTTCCAAAACATAGTTAGTGTTTGAGGTTGATGGGTCAAGGTGCTTCAGGTAGGTAAAAAGGTCCTCATTATGGTCCTTCCCTGGAGTACCCCATAGGAGTACTTTCTTCATCACTGTCTTAGCAACAGCTTCCAGGACCATTATTACCTTGCACCCATTCTTCAGAGACATTGTGGAGCTTGAGCTGCAGCCAGGCCTGGAGAGTGCAGGTATATTCTTCATTTTACTCAAAGACATGTTGGAGAATGACCTGAAGAGTGCATGTACTAACAAAAGTGTTATCACCTCACGGGCTGTTGATAAGGCAGCTAATATGTTCGTTGTGGAACCATCTAATGGGCATCACACTGCCAGCTTTGTTGACTCACACTTGGTAACACTACACTTATTCACACTGTACTAGGTATTCATTTCTGTAATATGTTCATTTTCTTGGTGTCACATCAGTTTTTATGTCATTTTCAGATATTCACATTTTCTGTGCATCCCATAGGTTCTAGGAAAATTAAGAAAAATGTGTTTAAATGTGATAAAGGAAGGATAACGTTCACACTCCAGCCAACAACACTTCACTATATGTTATATAATGTTGGCCTTAAGGTCGTACCTTAAGCATCTGGAACAGGTTAATAGGTATTTTCAACTATTAATATTAGCCTGTATTTCTGAGAAAAGGAATATGCTGTGAGGTTTTCATATATATATATATAGAGAGAGAGAGAGACTGTATAACCAAGTATCATTTCCAGATTAAGACCTTGTATAATTTTCGTTTGTTGTTTTGTGTTTTATAACACATACACCAGTGGTTCCATTCTGAAGGTGTCAAAGTTAAATACTTAACACTAAAGTCACACTTGTGTTCTGGTTTTCACTGCTGTTATAACTGTCAACATTTACAAGTACGATATGTTTAATTAACTTTGCTTAATTAATGTGTTCGTCACAGTACACTTTCGGTACAAATTTTCCATAATTTTTCTTTGTATCAAAGAATCATATTCACTGTATTTACTTAAATATATCGTCACACTGAGTTCCTTTTTAATTTTCTGTAATTTCTCTTTGTATCAAAGAATAATGTTCACTATATTTACTTATATAGATATATCGTCACACTGAGTTCCTGCTTTATCTCATAAATACTTTAATTAAACCTGAAAGACAGAAAAAGATTTAGACAAGAGGACAACAAAACAGAATACAAAATATTATGTGGAACAGATGCAGCAGAAAACTTAGAACATTTTATGCTGGATTTTACTGGTTATGTTGAGGAAAGAAGTTAAATGAGCTCAGTAACAACTAAACAACAGAAGAAGGGTCCGTTTCCTCAACACCATCCCATCACATCTCCAGCAGCAGCATGATGTCTTACCAGGATCTTACCAGGATGAGCTGCCTTCAATGGACTTGACTGTGGAAAGTGTGATGTCGCACTGCTCAGATTTACATAATCTTATATTCATGTTCATACAAGAAAAAAAAAAATATATAAAATTAATAACCAATGAGCCTGTTACCCATTTATAAAGCAAACTGTCTCTTGAAGTGTGTTAAATTTGATGATGATGCAACTTCTTTTGGCAAACCATTCCAAATGTTTATTATTATAATTAACCCCTCCGCGACGGGATAACTATGGATAGCCATTTTGTCAGTCCGGGGCTAGTCTTACTTTCCCTACTGTGTGGCCGGGCGCTTTTGGCCGATTTTTCCAAAATCGCTCTATTCCACTTACTCTCTACGTCTAAACTACGATACTGAACAACTTAAATTTGGTCTTGTTAGCACCATCAACTCTTCCTCTTTCCAATAAAACCAACCTCAGCTCTCTACAACTCTCCGTTGCCGAGAAAGTAAGTGAGGAATGAAGGGTACTTTCTCGTGTGAGCGCGTCTGCGTTCGCTTAGGTGCAGTGGCTCTGACGACAACTGAACGTGGCCCGCGCGGGTGGCAGTCAGTGTTGTAAGTAAGCATGGCGCACCACAGAATCGGACACGCACGAGAAATCTAATCCACATCCATCCATGTTTACAGTCAGTAACACACTGACTGACGATGGTGATTTGTAGGGATGGTGGTGAAGTATAGCCAAGTGAAAATAAAAACCGCCAAATTGGGCTCGCAAATGCCGACATTGGCAATAGCGGTGCTTCATCTCGCCCGGTCACCACATGGCAGGGGTGTAAGACACGACCCGGAGGCTTCCTGGGTCCGTCTATGACCGCGGTCCGGACGTTAAGGGTTAAGAAGGATATTTTGTGAATTTCTGTCTGTACATGAGGATAAAATATTTTAAACAAGTGTCCACGAATTCTGTCAGATGATCTTAAGGTAGAAATATCAGAGGGCCTTATAGAGGACTGACCATTCATTATCTTCCATACCTTGATCAAATCAGCTCTAAGCAGTCTACTTCTTACAGAGTACAAATCAAGAGAAACAAGAGGAGCACCAAAGTTAATATCGATAAAGCCTGAAATTTGTTTTGTCCATCTGTGCTGCTGCCCCTCCAACAAGCCTAAGTCACCCTGTATTGGATTGCCATTCAAGTAATAGCTGGAATTTGGTCCCGTATCTGGAGCTCCACCACAACATAACCTGAGAACACATGTTTTATCCACATTGACCTTGAGACCCCATGATTCAGATCTAATTGCAAGTAAGTCCATGTCATTTTGCAACACAGATATGCTAAACGTATCAGAAGAAAAAGATCTGTCAATACTCAAATATAATCTAAGATCATTGGCAAATATCTTACACCTACTTTTAAAGCCAGAAATGACGAAATTGATGTAAATAAAATACAAGGTAGTTTTCAAAACAGAACCCTGAGTAACTTCACTGCTCACCCTGACAGGTGCACTCTCTGAGCCCCCAACCACCACTCTCATCAGTCTATCGCTCAGAAATTCCCCACTAGTCACAGTTGAAGGATCAGCACTTGGTGGAGCAGCGGTCCCCTTGTAACACACATAGAACCACAAAGCTGTGTAGATATGAGTCCATAACTATCATGACCATCACCCTGATGTTGTGTGGTATTAACACCATTAGTTAGGTCTGTAGGTAGACTGGGAGCCATTGGTGCAGCAGCAGAGCTCTGTCCCCTTCCTCATCCAGCCCCAGCCCAAAATGTCTGCCTGCCAACCTGAGACAAAGAGTGGCCACAGCCTTCACCAGTACCCAATATGTGTTGCCTGATGAAGAATAATTCTTGACTTTCAGTAAGAATAAGATCCCTATTGACATAGACACCTATGTATTCTGGAATATCTTTGAGCGATTTAGCTTTAAAGAGTAAGTTCTCCCTCAGTTCTTTGACAGTACATTTACCTCTGTAGATTCCTTCTTCCTTATTAATGCAAAACACATCATCTAAGGAAATATTAGACCCCAAGATAGCAGTAGTGACCGGAGAAAGTTGGACCTCGGCTTCAGCTTGGTTGTAATATCACGAAAAATCAAGGAATCTTTTCTCTTTTTTCTCTCTTCTATCCCTAAAATTTCCTTCCTAATGGCAATGCTGATATCTGCAGCAGTAGAATGATGTAGGAGTATTTCCAGCCTGTTTAGGCATTACTGTGTCCTACGGACTTGCGGCCAAGACTGCTACGCGATAGAACAACTGAAGAACAAAGTGCCCTAATAGTCTCATGCATCTGATCTAGTGCATCAGCATTACTACCTCCACAGGATCCACTTAATTACCCTCTCCTAGTCCGGGATCCACCCTTAACCCTATAACCTGTGCACACAAACAATAATGCATTACCATCAACTCTAAGAACCTGAATAGTAGATTCAAGCAAGCCTGTACACAGCAGCCTCAGGTCTCTCAGCCATTGACAGCTCGTGGTACAAACTAGATTCGGATTGAGATGCCAGTTAACCCTTAACGTCCGGACCGCGGTCATAGACGGAGCCAGGAAGCGGCCGGGTGGTGTCTTACACCCTTGCCAAGTGGTGACCGGGCGGGATGAAGCACCGCTATTGCCAATGTCGGCATTTACGAGCCCAATTTGGCGGGTTTTTTTTGACTTGGCTATACTTCACCACCATCCCTACAAATCACCATCGTCAGTCAGTGTGTTACTGACTGTAAACATGGATGGATGTGGATTAGATTTCTCGTGCGTGTCCGATTCTGTGTTGCGCCACGCTTACTTACAACACTGACTGCCACCCGCGCGGGCCACGTTCAGTTGTCGTCACAGCCACGCCACCTAAGCGAACACGGCCGCGCTCACACGAAAAAGTACCCTTCATTCCTCACTTAATTTCTCGGCAAAGGAGAGTCGTAGAGAGCTGGGGTTGGTTTTATTGGAAAGAGGAAGAGTTGATGGTGCTAACAAGACCAAATTTAAGTTGTTCAGTATCGTAGTTTAGACGTACAGAGTAAGTGGAATAGAGCGATTTTGGAAAAATCGGCCAAAAGCGCCCGGCCACACAGTAGGGAAAGTAAGACTAGCCCCGGACTGACAAAATGGCTATCCATAGTTTTCCCGTCGCGGAGGGGTTAATACTAAATATGTATGCTGACATTCAATAAATTAAATAGACTCTTCTCTTTCCTAACTAACTAACTAACTAACTAACTAACTAACTAACTATATATATATATATATATATATATATATATATATATATATATATATATATATATATATATATATATATATATATATATATATATATATATATATATATATATATATATATTTCTGTATCAATTCTACCATTTTATTTACGAGATCTATACATCTTTAGGAAACACAATAAACGTTATTCTCCCTCATTTTAAAAACACGAGGAATATGTATATATCTGTGTGTGTGTGTGTGTGTGTGTGTTTAAGGGTATGGAGGTGGCAGGCATGGTGGGTGATAAGGATATGGTGGTGGTGGTGTATCTCAGTGTGTATTTCCATGTATGTATTAATAACCTTCCTGTCTCTATACACACACAAATCATACACATACTCTATGTCTATCTATCTATCTATAGCTCCGATGCCTCGCTCCCTCCAGGAACTCCCACCAATGGGGTGGCTACGGCAGAAGAGTCTCCAGTTTTTTCTGTTCCAACACTCCCTCCTCACATTTTCCATCCCCCCTTCCCCACTAACACTTCTCTTTTTTTCTCACATACTCTTCAACTCTGTTCTGCCATCTAACTGGTGGTCTGCCTCTCACACCATGTCCCACAACTTCACTATCGTACACCTTTATAAACTTCTCACCTTGCTTTCTCTCTACGTGTCCAAACCATCTCAGTGTATTATGCTTTGCTCTTTCAACCACTCCACACTCAATATCAATTGCCTTCTCACACATACCACATCTCTCATGCACACTCTCATTACTTTCTTAATCCCACCTTGTAAGTCCACATGCACCTCTCAAGTAACTCATTTCCACAGTACCTATCCTTCTTGTAAAGCTCACTGACCTGTTCAAGGTGTGCTGAGAGAGTGGCGTCATACCATAAGGTCTGCGTGATGGTGTCATTGTTCCTTTGTATAAGAACAAGGGACAGAAATCAGACTGCTCAAATTACAGAGGTGTCACACTACTGTCTGTTGCGGGAAAGATACTTGCTAGAGTCATCTTGGACAGACTCAATCCAACAATCGCTGAGGAAAACCTCCCAGAAAGCCAATGTGGCTTTAGAGCCAATCGAGGAACAACCGACATGATCTTCATCCTGCGACAGATCCAGGAGAAATGCAGGGAGCAGAACATGGGGCTATATACGGCATTCATAGACCTGACGAAAGCCTTCGATACGGTCAGTCGAGATGGCCTATGGAAGGTCATGGTAAGACTGTGCTGTCCACCGAAGCTCCTCACAGTCTTCCCCCAGCTCCATGATGGCCAGGTGGGACGGGTGAAGCACGGCGGCGATCTGTCTGACCCGTTTCCTATTGATAATGGGGTCAAGCAAGGCTGTGTCCTCGTGCCTACGCTCTTTGCCATCTTCTTCGGCTTGATGTTAAGAGAGGCAAAGGAGGATCTCACAGAAGGGATTTACATTCGTTTTCGGACGGATGGAAGTGTCTTCAACCTAAAGAGACTTCTTGCTCTCACCAAAACGCTAGAGGAGCTGATCCTGGAACTACTCTTCGCAGATGATTGCACACTTCTTACTCATAGTGAGAAAACGCTCCAAGTGGCAGTCAACCGCTTTGCGGATGCAGCAAATGCCTTCGGCCTTACGATCAGCCTCAGGAAAACAGAAGTGCTGCATCAGGAACCACCAGGAGAAAACTACAACCCTCCACTCATCAGCATCGATGGAACATTGCTGAACACTGTTGAGTATTTCAATTACCTTGGGAGTGTCATCTCCAATGATGCCACGGTAGCCAAAGACGTCGACTCGCCAAAGCCAGCAGCTCTTTCAGCCATTTATACAAGCGAGTTTGGAATAACCACTCACTGCACCTGTCAACAAAGATTCCGCTGGGCTGGACACCTGTCCCGCATGGAAGACACAAGAATGCCCAATGCCGTGTTTTATGGAGAATTGTGCCAGGGCAAACGCAATAGAGGGGATCCACGGAAGTGTTTCAAAGACCAGTTGAAACGCCAGCTCAGATGTGCCGGCATCCCAGAGAAGAACTGGGAAAACATCGCCAGTGAGAGAGACAGTTGGAGGACAGTGACGGGGTGTGGCGTGCAGGCTTTTGAGGAAGCTAGGAGAGAAGCTGCAGAGGACAAGCGCAGACGGAGAAAGGCACCACCTACCCAGAGTCCACCTACCCAAGGATACCCATGCCCAAGATGTGCCAGAGTGTGCCACTCAAGAATCGGTCTACACAGCCACCAAAGGGCGTGCCAGACTCTTTCTTCCCATTGATCCACGGACCCGAGGAAACAGCCATCATTCTCGACAGATGAGCCCTACTCCATGTCCATGTCTCCGACACACATACCAGTGTTGGCAGGATTATATCATTTCTTAGTCCCGTTTTCACTTCCATACTCACAATTCATAATCCTCCCCAATGCACCTATGAATGTCTACCCCTCACTGCTCTCTCCCTGATTTCTTCTTCCATACTTCCATTGTTATACAGAACTATTCCCACCTTCTCCCTCTCAGACATCCATTCAACTCCTTCCAAAACCTACTCTTTTCATTCACTGGTGCATAAGCACACACCCATGTATACTTTACCATCCCAATCTTTCCACTCATTCATACAATTATTGATGCTTTCCACCCATGTCCATCCACTCCCTTCCATGCCTACGGACACACCAACAGTGCACACCCTTCCTTCCCTCTTCATTTAGTCTTTTCATTCATACCCCTCCATACTACTCCTTCCATTCCCTCCCACAGTCCACTCTCCCTTCCCTCCGTACACTCAACCATTCCACATCTTTACACATGTGTGTCCGTCACTCTCATCACATCCACTCTTCCTTTCTTGAAACATTCTACAATCTATTTTCTCTTAGTCACATCTGTCATTCCATTCACATTCACAGTTGCTATCCTCATACACTCCATCTTCCCCAATCCCTCCACAGGGTATCCAAGAGGCTCCCCTCCAACCAGTAGCCGTAGCTGTTAACTTTCCCATTGGGGGACCACTGATGACTGGCAAGGCCAATATGCAGTGCTCATTCCAGGAGGGACACGGGCCGCCGGCATTGTCAAAACCTAAAACAACACGGTGTGTGTGTATTTCTAGATGTATCTCAGTGTGTGCATTTCCATGTATGTACTAATGACCTTCCTCTCTATATAAACATACAAATCATACACACACCAGACCTCTCTATGTGTGTATGTATATATCTATGTTTTTGGTGGCCACCTCGTGAATGTCAGTGCTATTGTTCGGAACTCAGTATCTTCTCTTGAGATGGGAGTTTCTGTCTGGCAATATTATCTACTGTTAGAGT
>JAWZYT010000841.1:705000-707500 GCA_034508575.1 Petrolisthes manimaculis
AAACACACACAGCTACAGTAAACACACACAGCTAAACACACACAGCTACAGTAAACACACACAGCTACAGTAAACACACACAGCTACAGTAAACACACACAGCTAAATACACACAGCTACAGTAAACACACAGCTCAATACACACAGCTACAGTAAACACACAGCTAAATACACATAGCTACAGTAAACACACACAGCTAAACACACACAGCTACAGTAAACACACACAGCTACAGTAAACACACACAGCTACAGTAAACACACACAGTAAACACACACAGCTACAGTAAACACACACACCTAAACACACACAGCTAAACACACACACGAATCCAGGTTATAGTCACACATTTAAGTTTTGTCTCTTCTTATACTCTTAAATAACTTGTATTTCTGTGTGAATTATTACTGTCTAGTCTACTGTAGTCTGGGACAGACATTATTTTCATTTATATAGATATTTTGTATTTACAGATATTATTAAGATCTGGCCAGTACTACTGCATACAAATATATCCAGTATATACTGTGTGTGTGTGTGTGTGTGTGTGTGTGTTGCAGTGGTCTGTATGTACTATAGGAGTGTGTCTGTGCGGTAGTAAGTAAAGGTGTGTGTGTGTGTGTGTGTGTGTACAAACAGTGCCACGTCACACTATACCACAAGAGTTGATAAGTGATAATCAGGTGTTCTTATCTAAACCTACTTAGTCATCCTGTCAGCTGTAAGACAAAGAGAGTAAAGCATTGGTGATAATAGATAACAAGATACAGTTTATATCCTCTGATGTCAACAAGAGAATGGATGGATGGAAGAATGGTTGGATGGAAGGAACGAAGGAAGGAAGAATAGAAGGAAGGATGGAAGGAAGGAAAGAAAGAAGGATGGAAAGATGGAAGGACGGATGGAAGGAAGGAAGGATGGAAGGAAGGATGGAAAGATGAAAGGACGGAAGGAAGGAAGGAAGGAAGGAAGGATGGAAAGATGGAAGGAAGGATGGATGGAAGGAAAGAAAGAAGGATGGAAAGATGGAAGGACGGATGGAAGGAAGGAAGGATGGAAGGAAGGATGGAAGGAAGGAAAGAAAGAAGGATGGAAAGATGGAAGGACGGATGGAAGGAACGAAGGATGGAAGGAAGGAAGGATGGAAAGATGGAAGGATGGAAGGAAGGAAGGAAATCCATGGTTGTAATTAAGTATGAGACTTTCCCTCTGACATTATTTTCCTTTATATATATTTTGGTATAATATTATACAGATAATATTAAAATCTGGCCAGGTCTACTGCATAAAAATCTCTCCACTAAATACTGTGTGTGTGTGTGAGTGTGTGAGTGTGTACTATAGGAGTGGACATGAAGCATATGTCAAGTGGTGAAACATTTGAGAGAGAGAGAGAGTACTGTACTGTATCTGTACTGTCACCATCACCTTGTCTCTCTCTCTCTCTCTCTCTCTCTCTCTCTCTCTCTCTCTCTCTCTCTCAGGAGTTAAATGCACATTAAATTAGAGGGAAGTACAGTGTTGATGGTCAGTCTGGAAGTTGAAACACACACACACACACACACACACACACACAGTATATAATGGTTGTGTGGAGTTTCATCCAACTACAGACTGACAGTTTATCAGGGAACACTAATCGTTGTACTACATGGTGGTGGTGGTAATACACAATACACTGTGAGGTAACTCCCTGGGGAGATGTATCACCCCAACATTGGAGTTGGGGGGCCAGGGTATACTTTGTCCCCCTCCCCCTCAATAATGAAACGTATTGCATTAATAATAATAATAATAATAATAATAATAATAATAATAATAATAAACGGATTATTGAACATAGTGCAGCCCTGAGGCTGAAAATATACATACATAAATAATAAATTGATATCACCCCATCTGTATGCCTACCTGCCTCACCTTACCTGCCTGCCTGTCTCTCCCTACTTGCCTGTCTCTCCCTACTTGCCTGTCTCACCTTAACAGCTTGCTTACTTCACCCTACCTACCTCCTCACCTTACCTGCCTGCCTGTCTCTCCCTACTTGCCTGTCTCTCCCTACTTGCCTGCCTCACCTTAACAGCTTGCTTACTTCACCCTACCTACCTCCTCACCTTACCTGTCTGCCTGTCTACCTCCTTCACCCTACCTGCCTGTCTGCCTCTTCACTATACCTAGCTGTCTCAACCGAGGCCTTGGAGGCGACCTGGCGATGACCATATATATATATATATATATATATATATATATATATATATATATATATATATATATATATATATATATATATATATATATATATATATATATATATATATATATATATATATATATATATATATATATAAGTTATTTACAGGGTTAACGTTTGTGTTTACATACCAATATCAACCACTGTCTAATACACCCTAAGTTGACACACCACTTTTCTCCTACACTGTACAAATGATTCCTCACAATTATTCCAACCAACAAAACACCATTATTTTTAGTTGTGTG
>JAWZYT010000841.1:712500-722500 GCA_034508575.1 Petrolisthes manimaculis
ATAAATCTAAGACATTGACTGGGAGGACATTATATTCTTTTAACTTCTACTGTCACTGTTTTATTTCCTTTAAACCTACCTACAGTAGTTTCTATGATAATATCAAAATCTGTAACTTACAGTTGACTGCCAATACCAAGTAACAGGCAGAATTATACAATATGTAGTAAAATCTGGCAAGTGCAATTTAATAACTTATACTTCAAACATTTTTATTGAAAGACAGATAAAGGAAATAAATTATATAAGCATTATTAATATTTTGGATTTGGGTGTTGGCATGGGCACACATGGGTTGAAGGATGGGGGGTATGTCCATTGCCTGATTTAGATACAGTACGGTACCATTTTAATACAATAACCAGGTATTGGAATTTTTTTCTGCTTTGTTATTGAATTATGTACCATTTTTCTTTATATTTCAGGTGGTGGCACAAAGGCATTCACCTACATAGAAGAGGCTATGGCTCAAGTCATTGAAAAAGTGCAAGTGTTGGGTATTCCTGTGGACTCCAAGACCCAGGCAGCAGTATGTACAGTATATAACAGTAAATAATGTCCTGCTGTTCATCTAGGCTAGGAATATGGAAATCTTCCCTCATTGGCACTAGTGAAGTAATTACATTGAGAGTTTATATATATAAAACATGAATTTTGAGCAGCATTATCTCTCAATTCCATTCAAAGTTAAACAGTGCAAATCATAAGGCCTTAGTCCTAGGAATAAATATACAAGATGTTCTCATATATCCATACCTTCAGTAATCACAGTACATGTACTGTACTGTACAGTGATTACACAATATACAAGAGTCAAGTACATAGTGATTTTTTATATTTTGTGTATCATATAAATAACTCCTGTTAGCAGCAGTTCATAGTCTTAAAAATTGGAGCCATATTAATCAAAACTAAATTTGTGATGCTTTATTGGATTCCATATGTATCATATGAGTACTTTAACTAAGTACAAAATTGCAGTACTGCTGCTGTACTTATATGTATGACTAATTATATACTGCTTTCTTTAGGTATGACTTTACAATATTAATTCATAACGATAATCCTTAATATTTCTCTAAAATTATATGAAAGTTGCTAATTTTCATAATTTCTCAGCTGCTGAAGAAGACTTGGATGAAGGTGATGTGGCTGACCCAAGACTGCCATCAAGGGCCCCTTCACCTACACCTAACCAAGGACTGTCATCAAGGGCCCCTTCACCTACACCTACACCTAACCAAGGACTGCCATCAAGGGCCCCTTCACCTACACCTAACCAAGGACTGCCATCAAGGGCCCCTTCACCTACACCTAACCAAGGACTGCCATCAAGGGCCCCTTCACCTACACCTAACCAAGGACTGCCATCAAGGGCCCCTTCACCTACACCTGGGCCCAGTTGGCAGGACTTTGGGCCAGTTACAGTGGAAGACTGTGAGGTTTTGACTGGCGACAGCTTGCCGAAGCTGGTAGAACCTCTACCAAGTGAGGAGCATTCATCCCACAGCTCTGTAGCCTCAAGTCACCCTTCCTCTAGGTCTGCTAGAGGTGTGATAGCTTATCTGGAAGCTACGCTACCTCCAGATGGGATATACTAGTTTTCCATAAGACTATAAGGGATATTTGGATGGATCTTGCAGAAAATATAACCAAAATATCAGAAACTTTGGTAAATATTAAAAAGGCAATAGAAAAAGGTGATTTGTTTTCACGTGTCTTTTTTTTTCTTTTGTCTTTTTTAATAATTATTGTAGTTTAAGTTGTGTTATATTTTGTGACAGAGTTATTAGAGTGCAAGTATGGTTTTAGTTGTGTGGTTTGTGTGTAGGTTTCAATCTAAAGTATTGTTAACTTCTGCTTATGTTTTTTTTAAGAAATTATGTTATTTATTTTCATTATATATTTTATCTTGCAAATATAGCTTTTAACATTCACATTTCATGTTAGATTTGTTATTCTTTCAGTAAAATAAACTTTTTTTCATGCATTTTTATCTTTGGCCAATAGTATTAATTAAGGTGAAAATACCGGTACTTGAATCATTATTGTGTTATTTTCATTTACATATCAAGATTCGGAGATTAAATATAAGGATATACTTATACTGTACTGTGGCTTTAATCTTGTATTTTAATAATTTCTCTGCCATATCTGTGATCTGTCCAAGCAATGTCAAGAGTGACAAACAAGTACTGCTGTAGTCATTACGGAATTGGTATTTTTTGTTATCAGTCATTGTTGGAAAGTTAAATATATAATGTAATGAACTGTGATAATGCAGGAAACTAATAGTACCAATAGCTAGGGAGGTATTATGGATTTCTGTAAACTTTACAGGTGTCATATGTAAATAAAATGTATGTTTTTTTATAGTCTATAATTAAAACATTAAGAAAAACCAATACCAATCACATATTTGTTATTAGCTGTTCAAAAGCATTTATTTTAGAAAAAGACAAGTCTTATGTTATATGAAAACAGGTGAAAATTATCTATTAAATTATACTGTTTAATAAAATTAATTGAGATGGTAAGAAAGGTTCATATACGGTACATGATAATATTTGCAATAGTTAATTCTGAGACATCATTTTGCCCTAGATTCTGGAATATGGTCAACCTTTTATACATCCAGTATGTATCAGTAAGTATGTAATTCCAGTTATTTAAATGTTACCAGCTCACACATCACATTAATGTGCTTGTAATATTTTCATTAGAAAGTCAATAAATCAAAGTTTATCCTAAAGAATATCCACTTCATACAAAGGACTATATATGGATTAAAGACTCATACTACATGGATTAAATTAGGTCTAACTATGCAATGAAGAATTTCTGCTTTGTTTGCAGGTAAATGGAAGCCAATTTCCTGCAATTAGTAAGTCACCATTATATCCTATTATTCTTATTAAACACTCCAAAGGTAATGATACACACACAAAATATTTGTAACTTTCTATTTCACAGTGCATCTGTTTAAATTGACACTTGCAGCTCCATTCTCTTAAGCTGCTGAATCTCCTCTTCTTGTTTATATTTACCGATAAATGACCATAACAACAACCATTATGTCGTCTATGTCAGCCGCGCCAAGTGTAAATAAACTCAAATCTCACTATTTACGGGTTGTTTATCGACTACGCGACCCTGCTATGAGCCTTACGAGTGCTTTTCAATCTTCATAGCGCTACGAACAAATATGGCGGATAATGGCGGCCGAAAACTCGCATACGAAGCTTTGAAGATACGTTCTTAGCGGTTACGAACACCTTACGAACAAAGATGGCGCTACGATAATCGTAACTGCGCTTACGAAGCTTTGAAGATCCCACCCCTGGACTGTATGTACTAATGACCTTCCTCTCTACAAAGTTACCCATTTGGTGATAATTATTATTGACCAGGACTGTATGTACTAATGACCTTCCTCTCTACAAAGTTACCCATTTGGTGATAATTATTATTGACCAGGACTGTATGTACTAATGACCTTCCTCTCTACAAAGTTACCCATTTGGTGATAATTATTATTGACCAGGACTGTATGTACTAATGACCTTCCTCTCTACAAAGTTACCCATTTGGTGATAATTATTATTGACCAGGACTGTATGTACTAATGACCTTCCTCTCTACAAAGTTACCCATTTGGTGATAATTATTATTGACCAGGACTGTATGTACTAATGACCTTCCTCTCTACAAAGTTACCCATTTGGTGATAATTATTATTGACCAGGACTGTATGTACTAATGACCTTCCTCTCTACAAAGTTACCCATTTGGTGATAATTATTATTGACCAGGACTGTATGTACTAATGACCTTCCTCTCTACAAAGTTACCCATTTGGTGATAATTATTATTGACCAGGACTGTATGTACTAATGACCTTCCTCTCTACAAAGTTACCCATTTGGTGATAATTATTATTGACCTGGACTGTATGTACTAATGACCTTCCTCTCTACAAAGTTACCCATTTGGTGATAATTATTATTGACCTGGACTGTATGTACTAATGACCTTCCTCTCTACAAAGTTACCCATTTGGTGATAATTATTATTGACCAGGACTGTATGTACTAATGACCTTCCTCTCTACAAAGTTACCCATTTGGTGATAATTATTATTGACCAGGACTGTATGTACTAATGACCTTCCTCTCTACAAAGGAGGTGAAGGAAATGGGGAAGTAACACTTGGTGGAGGGATCACTGAGAAAATGTGTTGAAAATGTGTTAAACTGTACTTAACCCATAGTCGTGGAATGAGTACTTAACCAATCAATAACTACTTACTTTTCCTCCTTTAAAATGGGTATACCTCCTGCTAAGCCGATATCCTTCCTGCATTATGCTCATATACAGTACAGTGGAAGTCAACAAAGATGATGGTGTGGTGGGTTTTGTACATTCAACATGTATCACCAACTTGTTCTCACGGACACATTTTGCTACTTTTTTAGCTCCGGTCTAAGCCGAGAGCTCTAGGTTTTATGCGAATTATTGTTCTTGTTCTTGGGGCGACCACTTCTTAAATGGGGTTTAACTGACTCACTCACTCACTCACTCACTCACTCTCTTCCTCTCATCCATTTTCTTTTACCGACATTGAATAATTTATTATTATTATTATTATCATTTTTTTTTCTTCTTGGGGTGACCACTTCTTAAAAGGGGTTCAACCAATATTTAAGCGGTTCAACTGAGCGGGGCTTCAACCGAGAAGGGGTTCAACCAAGAGGGGGTTCAACCGAGGGGTTCACTCTCAATAAAATGGGTTCATTTTCAAAATTTCTATATAACCATATGAATACGAAAATCCAGATCAAACATAATTAATATTTACATATGGATATTTTATTATTTCACTTGAATCATTAAGAGCCGGAGCTTTTGAAGGGTTTTCCTTCATGTTGTTGTTTTTTCATAATACTACCTAGGCCTACCATACATGATAATACTACCTAGGCCTACCATACATGAAGGAGTGGTCATTAACTGGCGGTTTATAACCCGTAGAGTTGGATGTGAGACTTGTTTAGCACAGTCAGGTGTTTTCAAATGGGTGGGTGGCTCAACAGTTCTTTGATACACTTCTATCTCACTGATGTTTTGTTGGCCACCATACCCAGCCTTGTAGAGCGTGTACTATAAATACTGGTAATGGGTGGGTGGCTCAACAGTTCTTTGATACACTTCTATCTCACTGATGTTTTGTTGGCCACCATACCCAGCCTTGTAGAGCGTGTACTATAAATACTGGTAATGGGTGGGTGGCTCAACAGTTCTTTGATACACTTCTATCTCACTGATGTTTTGTTGGCCACCATACCCAGCTTTGTAGAGCGTGTACTATAAATACTGGTAATGGGTGGGTGGCTCAACAGTTCTTTGATACACTTCTATCTCACTGATGTTTTGTTGGCCACCATACCCAGCCTTGTAGAGCGTGTACTATAAATACTGGTAATGGGTGGGTGGCTCAACAGTTCTTTGATACACTTCTATCTCACTGATGTTTTGTTGGCCACCATACCCAGCCTTGTAGAGCGTGTACTATAAATACTGGTAATGGGTGGGTGGCTCAACAGTTCTTTGATACACTTCTATCTCACTGATGTTTTGTTGGCCACCATACCCAGCCTTGTAGAGCGTGTACTATAAATACTGGTAATGGGTGGGTGGCTCAACAGTTCTTTGATACACTTCTATCTCACTGATGTTTTGTTGGCCACCATACCCAGCCTTGTAGAGCGTGTACTATAAATACTGGTAATGGGTGGGTGGCTCAACAGTTCTTTGATACACTTCTGTCTCACTGATGTTTTGTTGGTCACCATACCCAGCCTTGTAGAGCGTGTACTATAAATAATGGTAATGGGTGGGTGGCTCAACAGTTCTTTGATACACTTCTATCTCACTGATGTTTTGTTGGCCACCATACCCAGCCTTGTAGAGCGTGTACTATAAATACTGGTAATGGGTGGGTGGCTCAACAGTTCTTTGATACACTTCTATCTCACTGATGTTTTGTTGGCCACCATACCCAGCCTTGTAGAGCGTGTACTATAAATACTGGTAATGGGTGGGTGGCTCAACAGTTCTTTGATACACTTCTATCTCACTGATGTTTTGTTGGCCACCATACCCAGCCTTGTAGAGCGTGTACTATAAATACTGGTAATGGGTGTGTGGCTCAACAGTTCTTTGATACACTTCTATCTCACTGATGTTTTGTTGGCCACCATACCCAGCCTTGTAGAGCGTGTACTATAAATACTGGTAATGGGTGTGTGGCTCAACAGTTCTTTGATACACTTCTATCTCACTGATGTTTTGTTGGTCACCATACCCAGCCTTGTAGAGCGTGTACTATAAATACTGGTAATTAGTTCCTGTATGAGTTGTAGTTATAGGCTCTATCTACATGGTAACAAAACCACATCCCACAATATAACGATCAATTATGAGAAATTACGACACAGAACACAAAACATAGCCATATTTTTACTGCATGGAGACACATACCACGCCCAATTTAACCACTGAGATTCAGTGTTGCCAAGTCTGCTTGACTGAATTTCCTCAGCTTCAGCATCAGAAGTTCCCTTTTTTACATCAAACATTTCCTGATTACTCCTGAAGATAATCGCACATTTACCATCTTGATATTTAATGTTTGCCTCAAGGTCGTACCTCAAACATCAACAATGGGTATAACACTAAACTCACACTATTGTTCTCGTGTTCAGTGCAGTTGTAACTGTCGTAAAGACTACGTACCGGTTATAACGTTATTTAATCTGAATCACAACTGAACAGCAAGAGAGACTGCCAGACGACAGACGAGTGTAATCTTTTGGTGATAACAGAACCTTATCATTCATTTCTTCACTGATAACTTATTCCCTTCGCCTCTATATCAGTTACATTTTAATGTATAAAGTTTCTATATGGAAAGTTTTGTTTTAACTTTGTTCATTCAACAATTCAACGATGGACATAAAATTCATACCTACCCACCCTGGCTTGAAACAAGCAGCAGGTTTGTCACGTTGGTCTGCACGTTTACTGATACATACACACAGACCTATACATACTTCACTATACCAATCTTGTTCATCACCTATACTATCCTTATTACCTTCCTTCCATGTCCATACATTCCCTTCCACACCCTTCCTTTCCTCTCCCTTTATTCCTTTTATCTACTATCCTTATTACCTTCCTTCCATGTCCATACATTCCCTTCCACACCCTTCCTTTCCTCTCCCTTTATTCCTTTTATCTACTATCCTTATTACCTTCCTTCCATGTCCATACATTCCCTTCCACACCCTTCCTTTCCTCTCCCTTTATTCCTTTTATCTACTATCCTTATTACCTTCCTTCCATGTCCATACATTCCCTTCCACACCCTTCCTTTCCTCTCCCTTTATTCCTTTTATCCATACCAGTCCATATCACACATCCTTCCATTCCTTCCCACAACACACTCTTCCATCCCTCCATCCCCACACTCTTCTACCCCCATGACAAACACACACACACACCCATATATACACACAGACACACACACATACAGAGTCAGAAAGCACACACAGACACACATAAAGGACACACACACAGATATAGAGAGAACACATACACATACACACACACACATAGTATTACAGAGAAAGAGAGAACACACACACATAGAGAGAGAGAGAGAGAGAGAGAGAGAGAGAGAGAGAGAGAGAGAGAGAGAGAGAGAGAGAACACCCACAAAAACACAGATATAGAGGAAACACACACACATTCATTGAGATACCTGTGTGTCATGCTGATGTATGTGTGTGTGTGCGTGTGTTATAATTCCAAACGCACATTTACACACACACACATACAGTACATGCACATGTAGGTGTGTGTATATAATAAACGTATATAGTGTGTGTGTGCAAAAAACGTACATATGTGTGTATTTTAAACATACATACAGTATGTGTGTGTAATAAGTGTACATGTGTGTGTGTAATAAATGTACGAATGTGTGTGTGTGTATATAACCATACATATGTGTGTGTAATAAACGTACATGTGTGAGTATAATAAATGTACAATTGTGTGTGTGTAATAAATGTATATGTATGTGTGTGTAATAAATGTATATGTGTGTGTATATCTGTGTGTGTGTAATAAATGTATATGTGTGTGTATATCTGTGTGTGTGTAATACATGTACAAATGTGTGTGTGTATATGTGTGTGTGTAATAAACGTATATGTATGTATGAGAATGAGTTACATTAAAACACTCCCTCTCTTTCTCTCTCTCTCTTTCTCTCTCTCTCTCTCTCTCTCTCTCTCTCTCTCTCTCACATAGAAAATATGTCGTTCTCACTCATACATAGAAAAATTCTCCCTCTCTCTCTTTCACACACATAAATTATCTCTATCTTTTTCTCTCTCACACACACATAAATTCTCCCTCTCTCTCTTTCACATACACACAGACACACAAATTATCTCTATCTTTCTCTCTCTCACACACACATAAATTCTCTTTCTCTCTCTCTTTCACACACAAACACACACACAAATTATCTCTATCTTTCTCTCTCTCTTTCACACACAAACACACACACAAATTATCTCTATCTTTCTCTCTCTCACACACACATAAATTATCTTTCTCTCTCTCTTCGCGTTATCGTCAGCTGAGTGTGTGTGTGTGACTTTGGTTTTATCGACCATCGACCTTATCAACACACACACACACACACACACACACACACACACACACACAAGATCTATCTATCACTTTCTCTCTCTCTCTCTTTCTCTCTTACAAAGACATACACACAGTCGCTCTTCCTCTCTCGCTCTCACACACAAGATTATTAAAATACACACATCACCTAACACACACAGACACACACACACAGATATACATATACATACATATAAATATATATATATATATATATATATATATATATATATATATATATATATATATATATATATATATATATATATATATATATATATATATATATATATTAAATAATTTATCCATACGTCATTTACACAGGTAACGTTATTTCGTGTGTGTTTACAAACCAATACCAACCATTGTCTAATCGACCCTAAGTTGACACACCACTTTTTTTCAAGAAAATTAATCCACAATTTTGTTTATCTGGTCATGTTTCCTGACAAACTTTAGAGAAATCAAGATGCTCCAATATTCCATAAATGATGTGTGTGTGTGTGTTTGTGTGTGTTGTAATGTAGAGGTGTGTGTGTGTGTGTGTGTGTGTTTTGAAATGTAGAGGTGTGTGTGTGTGGGTGGGTGTTGTAATGTAGAGGTGTGTGTGTTTGTGTGTGTTGTAATGTAGAGGTGTGTGTGTGTATGTGTTTTGTAATTTAGAGGTGTGTGTGTGTGTGTTCTGTAATGTAGAGGTGTGTGTGTGTGTGTGTTCTGTAAAGTAGAGGTGTGTGTGTGTGTGTGTGTGTGTGTGTTGTGAGGCACTCAATGAGAGGGAGAGAGAGATAATAATAATAATAATAATAATAATAACAATAATAATGATAATAATAACAATAATAATAATAATAATAATAATAATAATAATAATAATAATAATAATAATAATAAAAATTGCATGTACAGTATTACCAGATCATATGTGTGGTAACAATTCCATGTACAGTATTGCCAGATCAAAATAATTAAATCACGTCCTGAAGTAATGTACTTATTATGGTTCAGTCAGTCAGTCAATCTTTTAGTGAGTAAGTTAGATAGTCAGTCAGTCAAACAATTAGCTATTCAGTCAGTCAGTCATACAGTCAGTCAGTCAATTATTCAGTCAGTCAGTCAATTATTCAGTTAGTCAGTCAATCTTTTAGTGAGTAAGTTAGTCAGTCAGTCAGTCAATTAGATATTCAGTCAGTCAGTCATTCAATCAGTCAGTCAGTCAGTCAGTCAGTCAGTCAGT
>JAWZYT010000841.1:732500-750594 GCA_034508575.1 Petrolisthes manimaculis
TTCATTTGTCTATCAATTACCGAGCCAATATTAGAATTAGGTACACATATAAATCTTTTCTCGTTTTTCTCGCTGATATTAGTTTCATCTTTCTTTCGTTTGATTATCTTGAGTGCTTTGTTTTTAAGTTTAACTAGCAAACCTACAGGGTATTTTAATTTCTTAAATGCCTCTATTATATACTCAATTTCATGGTCCAAGCTGTCATTACTACATATCCTGTAAGCTCTTAGAAAAAATCCTATCACCACCCCAGACTTAATCCTAGCATTATGAGCAGATAGATAGTGAATAAAGTCATCTTTGTTAGTGGGTTTTCGGTATACCGAGAATTTTACGCCTTGCTCCGTTTTTCTTATTACAGTGTCTAGGAATGGTAGCATGTTCTCATTTTCTTCCTCAACAGTAAACTGGATATCCTTCTGAACATTATTTAGCATCCTCAATTTATTGTCTATATTGGTATTATTCGGTACTACTACAAGGACATCATCAACATATCTATACCATACACTGTTCCTACCTATTATTCTAGTATATTTATCAGCTTCTAGTGTCTCCATATATAAACTAGATAAGACAGCACTGAGTGGACTCCCCATGGCTAGACCCCTGTGTTGCACATATTCTTCATTATTAAAGGTAAACACGCCGAATCGTACGCACAATGAGACCATCTTGATGTAATCCGTCCTGGGTAGTGGTAGGTCCTCCTCCCTGATGTGGTCCAGAGCCTTCCTTACTGCTTCAATGGCTCCCTCGACTGGTACAGCTCCGGACTGATCAATGGTCCACACTTCTTCCACCCTTGCCTTGGTGTGGGCCTCAACGGATATGGTATCACTGACAGGTGGAGGGGGGAGGGGAGAAATGTGGGCGGAGTTATATAGGGGGGGTAGCGTTACCAATGTTGAGCCATCCAGAAATTTGAATCCCGAACCACTTGTGATCATGGATGTGAACCACTCACTTGAAGGTGGTAGGAGAGGAGGGGTTGGGTTGGGGAGAGAGGGGTAAAGCTTCACCAGTGATCGAGATGGAGAGAATTATTGGATCAAGTAGCTAAATGTTTTCTTCTGTAATCTAAATCCAACTCTGATGCTGCATTCCATGGGATATTCTTTATTATTTGAAATGAATCCAGATTTTACCTAATATAATTAACACGACACCAGTTTTTTATGCCTAATATATCAAGCGATGCACCACCTACCCAGTGTTAAGTTACATTTCAAGTAAATCCTTTATTTTTATCCTGTATCATTTATGACATTTTCTAAGAAACGTCTATTGTGTAACTGGTTACCAAAGGATAATAGTTATAGTGTAAGATGTTAATTACCTAATAACTACTCCATCTGTTCTTCCTCACCCCGTCCTCCCTTATTCAATTCACTGTTTCCTCTCCCTCCATCCCAGCATTCCTTGCTCTCCATCTTACCACCACTACCATCATTCTGTGTGTTGCTGCATAATCTGTTAATGCGCAAATACGACCACAATAGAAATAAAAGCGATATTTGGTATGCAAATACAATCCGTTATATATGACGAATATATTTATTACCTTTATTTATTTATCTGAGGTCAACATCTAGGCCAGCCATTCAGACGCCCAGTATAGTGAACCAATCACAAGATTTAGAGGATATTGTGTCACAACTATTGTTATTACTAATTAAAACAGGGAAAAATTGAAATCAGACATTTATTGGTTATTGTTTACATCTCCACAAGTCCTCGTCACGAAGCATTCAAACCCATAATCCAACTGGGTCTGTAGGCACCACACTGTAATTATAATAACCACAATTATAATAACTGTTAACTTATTATAACCTGAAGTTTATACTTCGACCTCACGTTTGCATTAAGCATGTGTAATGTTTGTTTTGTTGTCTTATTATTATTATAAGCACCGATATATGTATTGCTTTAGACCCTTAGCCACGATGATATACAGTGTATACACTATTTATATACACTTCTATGAAGATATTAAGGCTTGAAATACTGTAGATTACATATTTCATTTTATTACTCATCAATTTGTTGCTAGTATCGTGTTCAACCACCCTCCTTCTCAATGACAGCCTGCAGTTGCTCGGGCATTGAGGCACCATGTCTCCTCACTGTATAATATATATGGTTTTCTCCGAAAAATCTCCCACTGTGTTCTGGTGTGACGTAACAAATCTGCTGTGGTTCTCTGTCGTTCTGGCTCCCACGTGTTAACGATAGAACCTCATAGATTTTCTATAGGGTTCATATCGCAGTCTTAAATAGACAAATCTATCACCTGCAAATAATCATGAGCAGTAAACCATTCTTGAACTTTCCTCGCCATATGGATAGGGCATCGGTCGTGTATAGGACAGATAAGGGTGAGTAGTTGAAAAGATATTAAAAACATTTAGAATATGTGCTTCATTATAATTATTGCATTTGATCGATCTATTAAATAAAGACACTGTCTATTGTTCACCCCCGTAGAGAGATACTGATTATAATTATTATCCTTTGGATATTAAGCAACAAATAACGGAGCTGAGACAATTAATTTTCTGTCTTCAGCTTTACCTGTATTCTTTTCACCCCTCATGCTGGCAGTCCCCCTCTTTATCACCTCTTCTCGCCGTAAAATAAATAAATTTCTACCTATATTTTTCAAGTAACTGGCAACCTCACACAACCTCCTCTCACCTGTCTTCTCTCTCTCTCACGTCCCCTTCCTTCCTTGCCTTCTGTAGTATTTTTTATCTTTTGTTTCTCATATTTTTAACCTTCTCATTCGTTCTTTGAAAGTTTTAATGACATAGGCCTTTCTCCCTTATCACCCATTGTCCTTCAAATTTATGCAAGCAAAAGGATATGATAATAGTTATGTAGAATATATATATATATATATATATATATATATATATATATATATATATATATATATATATATATATATATATATATATATATATATATATATATATGAAATGAGAGAGAAAGAAGGGGGGGGGGGGGGGTATGGAGGGGCTGGTGGAGGAAGAGAGAACAAGAGAGACGCCAATAACCGTGGCTGTAGAGACGTTTTCTTGAAGATTTATGGTTGACTTTGGGCGAAGGAACTAATGGAGATGGAGTTCACATTAACAAACCTATATAATTAAGTATTGAATTTTATCATTGTCATCATAATATTATTATTTTCTACTCTCATCTGTAGGCTAATTAAGTATTGTTCGATATCAGCAGAACTGTAATGACATCAGATAGGATGGGTGACTATAAAACTTGGACATATGTAATGAAATGGCTATACTCAATGGTAAATGTGTTTCAACAATAATGAATATATTAAACAAAATTATGAGAACCACAATTATCCATATATTATATGTGAAAAGAATAATATTCTGTGGAACGGAATGAGACAATCGAATCTCTCCTGCAGAATATAGGCTTATTTCTGATGAAGTGAGGGTTCGAGTCATGTGAACCACAGTTCCCTTTACACACACACACACACACACACACCAATCCCACATCTTGTAGCTTTCGCAGGCTTACCAACCTAACACACGGGGGGGAAAATAACTTGTTCTACGTTACATATAGTGTATTATTGGATTACAAGTAAATTTCTGGCCATAACAAGGAAATCATTAACACGTAGACAAAGCAGAATAAAGCTAGTTACTATTTGTGAAACATATGATAATCAGTGGTGACAACCTATGAGATGTCAGCCTTCATAACCCTACACATTTCTAATGACGAGTATTTATGTGCACACAATAATATAAAGGATTAATTCAATAGAAGACTACCATCAGCATCTTGCTATTACTTTTAATACTAACTTTATAAAGATATTATTGCACCTTGTATTCCACAATATTTATATAATAAAACTCTTAATAATGACAACATTAAAGTAAAATACAATATACAGAAATACAAATTCCAGTTCCATTTCTATAAAGCATTACATATTTGTCTTCCATTCTTCTTAGTGTTTAAAATTATGATTTTAGATGCGGCCTATAGGCCTATATATTACGTCTAGTTATCACCCACAAGACTTAATTATTAATGTTGGCAATCTTGCAAACCAATGTATTTTGAGAGCCAGAACTGTTACATATTATTCTCCCGACAAAGAGAATATATATGTTTGTCACCTTTGATATATATATATATATATATATATATATTCTACATAACTATTATCATATCCTTTTGCTTGCATAAATTTGAAGGACAATGGGTGATAAGGGAGAAAGGCCTATGTCATTAAAACTTTCAAAGAACGAATGAGAAGGTTAAAAATATGAGAAACAAAAGATAAAAAATACTACAGAAGGCAAGGAAGGAAGGGGACGTGAGAGAGATAGAAGACAGGTGAGAGGAGGTTGTGTGAGGTTGCCAGTTACTTGAAAAATATAGGTAGAAATTTATTTATTTTACGGCGAGAAGAGGTGATAAAGAGGGGGACTGCCAGCATGAGGGGTGAAAAGAATACAGGTAAAGCTGAAGACAGAAAATTAATTGTCTCAGCTCCGTTATTTGTTGCTTAATATCCAAAGGATAATAATTATAATCAGTATCTCTCTACGGGGGTGAACAATAGACAGTGTCTTTATTTAATAGATCGATCAAATGCAATATAATGAAGCACATATTCTAAATGTTTTTAATATCTTTTCAACTACTCACCCTTATCTGTCCTATACACGACCGATGCCCTATCCATATGGCGAGGAAAGTTCAAGAATGGTTTACTGCTCATGATTATTTGCAGGTGATAGATTTGTCTATTTAAGACTGCGATATGAACCCTATAGAAAATCTATGAGGTTCTATCGTTAACACGTGGGAGCCAGAACGACAGAGAACCACAGCAGATTTGTTACGTCACACCAGAACACAGTGGGAGATTTTTCGGAGAAAACCATATATATTATACAGTGAGGAGACATGGTGCCTCAATGCCCGAGCAACTGCAGGCTGTCATTGAGAAGGAGAGTGGTTGAACACGATACTAGCAACAAATTGATGAGTAATAAAATGAAATATGTAATCTACAGTATTTCAAGCCTTAATATCTTCATAGAAGTGTATATAAATAGTGTATACACTGTATATCATCGTGGCTAAGGGTCTAAAGCAATACATATATCGGTGCTTATAATAATAATAAGACAACAAAACAAACATTACACATGCTTAATGCAAACGTGAGGTCGAAGTATAAACTTCAGGTTATAATAAGTTAACAGTTATTATAATTGTGGTTATTATAATTACAGTGTGGTGCCTACAGACCCAGTTGGATTATGGGTTTGAATGCTTCGTGACGAGGACTTGTGGAGATGTAAACAATAACCAATAAATGTCTGATTTCAATTTTTCCCTGTTTTAATTAGTAATAACAATAGTTGTGACACAATATCCTCTAAATCTTGTGATTGGTTCACTATACTGGGCGTCTGAATGGCTGGCCTAGATGTTGACCTCAGATAAATAAATAAAGGTAATAAATATATTCGTCATATATAACGGATTGTATTTGCATACCAAATATCGCTTTTATTTCTATTGTGGTCGTATTTGCGCATTAACAGATTATGCAGCAACACACAGAATGATGGTAGTGGTGGTAAGATGGAGAGCAAGGAATGCTGGGATGGAGGGAGAGGAAACAGTGAATTGAATAAGGGAGGACGGGGTGAGGAAGAACAGATGGAGTAGTTATTAGGTAATTAACATCTTACACTATAACTATTATCCTTTGGTAACCAGTTACACAATAGACGTTTCTTAGAAAATGTCATAAATGATACAGGATAAAAATAAAGGATTTACTTGAAATGTAACTTAACACTGGGTAGGTGGTGCATCGCTTGATATATTAGGCATAAAAAACTGGTGTCGTGTTAATTATATTAGGTAAAATCTGGATTCATTTCAAATAATAAAGAATATCCCATGGAATGCAGCATCAGAGTTGGATTTAGATTACAGAAGAAAACATTTAGCTACTTGATCCAATAATTCTCTCCATCTCGATCACTGGTGAAGCTTTACCCCTCTCTCCCCAACCCAACCCCTCCTCTCCTACCACCTTCAAGTGAGTGGTTCACATCCATGATCACAAGTGGTTCGGGATTCAAATTTCTGGATGGCTCAACATTGGTAACGCTACCCCCCCTATATAACTCCGCCCACATTTCTCCCCTCCCCCCTCCACCTGTCAGTGATACCATATCCGTTGAGGCCCACACCAAGGCAAGGGTGGAAGAAGTGTGGACCATTGATCAGTCCGGAGCTGTACATTGGTGAATAGTGATTTTACGTCGAAGCTGGCTAGTTTCTTGTTGGTGAAATCTATTGTATTGAGTCGTGATATCAGATCCGATGAGTTTTTCAAGTGTGCACCACTGATGGATCCTAGAGCACGGGACAGTGGCATCGCAAGCTGTTTGGCCACCTTATGTGGTGCACTACCAATGCCAGATGTTATTGGTCTCATTGGAATATTTGGCTTATGTATTTTTGGAAGTCCTCTCATCCTCGGTGGTTGTGGATTCTCTTCTAATAATCTGATGAGTCGCTTGCCTTTCTCCGATCTCCTCATTATTTTTCTGGCTTCCTTATTAAATTTTTCCGATTCACTCTCAGCATATCCTATATGTTTCTTCTTGTATGTGGATTCGTCATTAAGGAGGTTCATCATCTTGTCTATATAATCACATTTATTTAATATTATCACTCCTCCACCTTTATCTGCACTGGTTATCAATATGCTCGGGTCACTTTTTAGGGATCTTAGGGCCTCGTTGTATCTCCTCGGTAGTGCACTTGGTTGGTCATCAGATAGGGCTTTGTAACACGCTAAAACACCTTGAATGAACCCTTTTTCTATATCACTGTCTGACCACTTATAATTCTTGGACACATATTCGGCATAGCTTTTTCTATCTTCCCCTGTGTCGAACTTAAGACCAAGAGAAAGAGCTTCCTTTTCGTACTTGGTTAGGATTCTGCTGGATAAGTTTAACACTAAGTCGGAGTTACCCATACTGCTCCAAGCACTATTCTCACACAGGGATTGGAGCTTTCTGTGTAGTTTCTCCTTCTGTTTCTCACTGTCCTTCGCTAGTTTCTGGATCTGATGTCGAGATAGGGATACTGATTCCTTTAAGTCGAATAGTTTGTAGATGTCCAAGGTCAGTTTCTCACATTCTTCTGACAAATATTTCCTACCGGCTTCTGTCAGGAACGCTGACAACCCCCTGACAGAAGCCGGTAGGAAATATTTGTCAGAAGAATGTGAGAAACTGACCTTGGACATCTACAAACTATTCGACTTAAAGGAATCAGTATCCCTATCTCGACATCAGATCCAGAAACTAGCGAAGGACAGTGAGAAACAGAAGGAGAAACTACACAGAAAGCTCCAATCCCTGTGTGAGAATAGTGCTTGGAGCAGTATGGGTAACTCCGACTTAGTGTTAAACTTATCCAGCAGAATCCTAACCAAGTACGAAAAGGAAGCTCTTTCTCTTGGTCTTAAGTTCGACACAGGGGAAGATAGAAAAAGCTATGCCGAATATGTGTCCAAGAATTATAAGTGGTCAGACAGTGATATAGAAAAAGGGTTCATTCAAGGTGTTTTAGCGTGTTACAAAGCCCTATCTGATGACCAACCAAGTGCACTACCGAGGAGATACAACGAGGCCCTAAGATCCCTAAAAAGTGACCCGAGCATATTGATAACCAGTGCAGATAAAGGTGGAGGAGTGATAATATTAAATAAATGTGATTATATAGACAAGATGATGAACCTCCTTAATGACGAATCCACATACAAGAAGAAACATATAGGATATGCTGAGAGTGAATCGGAAAAATTTAATAAGGAAGCCAGAAAAATAATGAGGAGATCGGAGAAAGGCAAGCGACTCATCAGATTATTAGAAGAGAATCCACAACCACCGAGGATGAGAGGACTTCCAAAAATACATAAGCCAAATATTCCAATGAGACCAATAACATCTGGCATTGGTAGTGCACCACATAAGGTGGCCAAACAGCTTGCGATGCCACTGTCCCGTGCTCTAGGATCCATCAGTGGTGCACACTTGAAAAACTCATCGGATCTGATATCACGACTCAATACAATAGATTTCACCAACAAGAAACTAGCCAGCTTCGACGTAAAATCACTATTCACCAATGTACCAGTCGAGGGAGCCATTGAAGCAGTAAGGAAGGCTCTGGACCACATCAGGGAGGAGGACCTACCACTACCCAGGACGGATTACATCAAGATGGTCTCATTGTGCGTACGATTCGGCGTGTTTACCTTTAATAATGAAGAATATGTGCAACACAGGGGTCTAGCCATGGGGAGTCCACTCAGTGCTGTCTTATCTAGTTTATATATGGAGACACTAGAAGCTGATAAATATACTAGAATAATAGGTAGGAACAGTGTATGGTATAGATATGTTGATGATGTCCTTGTAGTAGTACCGAATAATACCAATATAGACAATAAATTGAGGATGCTAAATAATGTTCAGAAGGATATCCAGTTTACTGTTGAGGAAGAAAATGAGAACATGCTACCATTCCTAGACACTGTAATAAGAAAAACGGAGCAAGGCGTAAAATTCTCGGTATACCGAAAACCCACTAACAAAGATGACTTTATTCACTATCTATCTGCTCATAATGCTAGGATTAAGTCTGGGGTGGTGATAGGATTTTTTCTAAGAGCTTACAGGATATGTAGTAATGACAGCTTGGACCATGAAATTGAGTATATAATAGAGGCATTTAAGAAATTAAAATACCCTGTAGGTTTGCTAGTTAAACTTAAAAACAAAGCACTCAAGATAATCAAACGAAAGAAAGATGAAACTAATATCAGCGAGAAAAACGAGAAAAGATTTATATGTGTACCTAATTCTAATATTGGCTCGGTAATTGATAGACAAATGAACAAGGTTGGTTTAAAAATTGCAACATCATCTGGAAAGAGAATCGGCGAAATAACCCAGGCAAACAAGGAAAAGCGTGTCAATAATAACAGCGTGATATATAGTATACCATGTAATGGGTGTGACAAGGTGTATATAGGGGAAACAGGAAGAGGTATAAAGAAAAGATTATATGAGCATAAAGCTGACGTAAGGAAACACAACACAGCTAATTCATTGGTACTACATATTGAAGAATGTAATAATTTACCCGGATGGGAGGGTTCATCAATCATTCACAGTGGTTTGGAAAAGAAAATGAGGAAGGCATTAGAAGCAGCATACATTTGTACAAAGAATGTTCATAATCATAGGGAAGGATTTATGAAATGGTGTAGTTACTCAGCCAATATAGCCCTGGAGTGTAAAAGAAAGGACGGGGTGAGGTGAGGTGAGGTCAGGTGAGGTGAGGTCAGGTCAGGTGAGATTAAGTAGTGGCAGGTGCAGTGTAGGCCACCACCGGTATATATAGCTCTGGTACCCTCTTCCCTATGTCATTTCTCTCTGAAGATGGACTCTGTGTAGTCTGAAACGTAAGAGAAATAAATAACTCGAAGCTCTATCCTGTGTTTACCTTCCACCCACGCAACACACACAGCTAAACACACACACCTACAGTAAACACACACAGCTAAACACACACAGCTAAACACAAACACGAATCCAGGTTATAGTCACACATTTAAGTTTTGTCTCTTCTTATACTCTTAAATAACTTGTATTTCTGTGTGAATTATTACTGTCTAGTCTACTGTAGTCTGGGACAGACATTATTTTCATTTATATAGATATTTTGTATATACAGATATTATTAAGATCTGGCCAGTACTACTGTATAAAAATATATCCAGTATATACTGTATGTGTGTGTGTGTGTGTGTGTGTGTGTTGCAGTGGTCTGTATGTACTATAGGAGTGTGTCAGTGCGGTAGTAAGTAAATGTATGTGTGTGTGTGTTTGTGTGTGTGTGTGTGTGTGTGTGTGTGTGTGTGTGTGTGTGTACAAACAGTGCCACATCACACTATACCACAAGAGTTGATAAGTTATAATCAGGTGTTCTTATCTAAACCTACTTAGTCATCCTGTCAGCTGTAAGACAAAGAGAGTAAAGCATTGGTGATAATAGATAACAAGATACAGTTTATACCCTCTGATGTCAACAAGAGAATGGATGGATGGAAGAATGGTTGGATGGAAGGATGGAAGGAAGGAAGGATGGAAGGATGGAAAGATGGAAGGATGGAAGGATGGAAGGATCGATGGAAGGATGGATGGAAGGAAGGAAGGATGGAAGAATGGAAGGAAGGAAGGAAGGATGGAAGGAAGGAAGGATGGAAGGAAGGAAGGATGGAAGGAACGAAGGAAGGAAGGAAGGAAGGAAGGAAGGATGGAAGGATGGAAGGATGGAAGGAAGGAAGGATGGAAGGAAGGATGGAAGGAAGGAAGGAAGGAAGGAAGGAAGGAAGGATGGAAGGAAGGATGGAAGGAACGAAGGAAGGAAGGAAGGAAGGATGGAAGGAACGAAGGAAGGAAGGATGGAAGGAAGGATGGAAGGAAGGAAAGAAAGAAGGATGGAAAGATGGAAGGACGGATGGAAGGAAGGAAGGATGGAAGGAAGGAAGGAAGGAAGGATGGAAAGATGAAAGGATTGAAGGAAGGAAGGAAGGAAGGATGGATGGAAAGATGAAAGGACGGAAGGAAGGAAGGAAGGATGGAAAGATGGAAGGAAGGATGGATGGAAGGAAAGAAAGAAGGATGGAAAGATGGAAGGACGGATGGAAGGAAGGAAGGATGGAAGGAAGGATGGAAGGAAGGAAAGAAAGAAGGATGGAAAGATGGAAGGACGGATGGAAGGAACAAAGGATGGAAGGAAGGAAGGATGGAAAGATGGAAGGAAGGAAGGAAATCCATGGTTGTAATTAAGTATGAGACTTTCCCTCTGACATTATTTTCCTTTATATATTTTTTTTTTGTATAATATTATACAGATAATATTAAAATCTGGCCAGGTCTACTGCATACAAATCTCGCCACTAAATACTGTGTATGTGTGTTTGTGTGTGTGTGTGTGTGGCAGGAGTCTGTTTGTACTATAGGAGTGTGTGTGTGTGTGTGTGTGTGTGACAGGAGTCTGTGTGTACTATAGGAGTGTGTGTGTGGTTAATTGTACAAAAGTGTGTGTGTGGGAGGTGGGGGGACAATAGGAGTTTGTTATTGTGGTTGTAGGAAAATGTGTGTGTGTGTGTGTGTGTGTGTGTGTGTGTGTGTGTTAATATATCATGGAAGATATAATTATTAACTAACTTGTTCTTTCATTACTGGGATGATTTATATGAAATTGTAAATTATTGTATTATTTGTATGTCAATGTAAATTGTTGTGTTTAATTTACTTTGTTGTGTTGTAAGCTAATTGTTAAGTATATGATTAATTGAATTTAATGTTTGTAGTGATGCATTAATCTGCTATTAACCCTAGACATCATTAGCAGTCATTACACAGTATATATTACACCTCCTTCCATTCCTTCCCACAACACACTCTTCCCTCCATTACCACACTCTATGTAAATCATTACACAGTATATATTACACCTCCTTCCATTCCTTCCCACAACACACTCTTCCCTCCATTACCACACTCTATGTAAATCATTACACAGTATATATTACACCTCCTTCCATTCCATCCCACAACACACTCTTCCCTCCATTACCACACTCTATGTAAATCATTACACAGTATATATTACACCTCCTTCCATTCCTTCCCACAACACACTCTTCCCTCCATTACCACACTCTATGTAAATCATTACACAGTATATATTACACCTCCTTCCATTCCTTCCCACAACACACTCTTCCCTCCATTACCACACTCTATGTAAATCATTACACAGTATATATTACACCTCCTTCCATTCCTTCCCACAACACACTCTTCCTTCCATTACCACACTCTATGTAAATCATTACACAGTATATATTACACCTCCTTCCATTCCTTCCCACAACACACTCTTCCCTCCATTACCACACTCTATGTAAATCATTACACAGTATATATTACACCTCCTTCCATTCCTTCCCACAACACACTCTTCCCTCCATTACCACACTCTATGTAAATCATTACACAGTATATATTACACCTCCTTCCATTCCTTCCCACAACACACTCTTCCCTCCATTACCACACTCTATGTAAATCATTACACAGTATATATTACACCTCCTTCCATTCCTTCCTTCCATCCTTTCATATGAGTTTCAGACACCCTACACACATCTATTTTACTCTATCTAATACTCTACACATTCTCGTCATTAAAACTATTAAACCCATCTGTGTGTGAAGGTATTGTGTCCCACACCTTCTCCCCCTTCACCTTAACCTTCATCCTCTATAAGATATAATACTGATAAGAACAGGGAGGTGTTCCCCAAGGTCACCACTTGAGGGTGAGACTTACCTACCCTTCCTGTGGAGGGTGTATAGGTCACAGAGGTCACCACGTGGAGGAGGGGAGGGTGAGACTTACCTACCCTTCCTGTGGAGGGTGTATAGGTCACAGAGGTGCTTTATATAACAATTTCCTAATTCTTAATGGTAGCCAGTATACAGTGGCTGCACCTTATACCTCATTGGTTACCATACTACCACTGTGTAAAACTAACAATATAACCTATAGCTACACCTTATACCTCATTGGTTACTATACTACCACTGTGTAAAACTAACAATATAACCTATAGCTACACCTTATACCTCATTGGTTACTATACTACCACTGTGTAAAACTAACAATATAACCTATAGCTACACCTTATACCTCATTGGTTACTATACTACCACTGTGTAAAACTAACAATATAACCTATAGCTACACCTTATACCTCATTGGTTACTATACTACCACTGTGTAAAACTAACAATATAACCTATAGCTACACCTTATACCTCATTGGTTACTATACTACCACTGTGTAAAACTAACAATATAACCTATAGCTACACCTTATACCTCATTGGTTACTATACTACCACTGTGTAAAACTAACAATATAACCTATAGCTACACCTTATACCTCATTGGTTACTATACTACCACTGTGTAAAACTAACAATATAACCTATAGCTACACCTTATACCTCATTGGTTACTATACTACCACTGTGTAAAACTAACAATATAACCTATAGCTACACCTTATACCTCATTGGTTACTATACTACCACTGTGTAAAACTAACAATATAACCTATAGCTACACCTTATACCTCATTGGTTACTATACTACCACTGTGTAAAACTAACAATATAACCTATAGCTACACCTTATACCTCATTGGTTACTATACTACCACTGTGTAAAACTAACAATATAACCTATAGCTACACCTTATACCTCATTGGTTACTATACTACCACTGTGTAAAACTAACAATATAACCTATAGCTACACCTTATACCTCATTGGTTACCATACTACCACTGTGTAAAACTAACAATATAACCTATAGCTACACCTTATACCTCATTGGTTACTATACTACCACTGTGTAAAACTAACAATATAACCTATAGCTACACCTTATACCTCATTGGTTACTATACTACCACTGTGTAAAACTAACAATATAACCTATAGCTACACCTTATACCTCATTGGTTACTATACTACCACTGTGTAAAACTAACAATATAACCTATAGCTACACCTTATACCTCATTGGTTACTATACTACCACTGTGTAAATCTAACAATATAACCTATAGCTACACCTTATACCTCATTGGTTACCATACTACCACTGTGTAAAACTAACAATATAACCTATAGCTACACCTTATACCTCATTGGTTACTATACTACCACTGTGTAAAACTAACAATATAACCTATAGCTGCACCTTATACCTCATTAGTAACACTAACAATATAACCTAACCTAACCTAACCTTGTCTATCAGAGGTAAATGGTGCTGGAGCCTCACCATCCATAGAAATAAAGACAAATGGGATATTGATGATGATCATAATGTTTTATATTGGATGTTAATATTTCAGTGACAATCGTACAGTACAAGTAAAGGTTTTATGCACGTTGTTGTGAACCTATATTTTGGCAAACTATTGTACATTGTGTGTGTGTGTGTGTGTGTGTGTGTGTGTGTGTGTGTGTGTATTGATATTGACCTAGGCCTTCGTAATAGACATGAAGCATATGTCAAGTGGTGAAACATTTGAGAGAGAGAGAGAGAGTATTGTACTGTATCTGTACTGTATCACCATCACCTTGTCTCTCTCTCTCTCTCTCTCTCTCTCTCTCTCTCTCTCTCTCTCTCTCAGGAGTTAAATGCACATTACATTAGAGGGAAGTACAGTGCTGATGGTCAGTCTGGAAGTTGGAACACACACACACACACACACACACACACACACACACACACACACACAGTATATAATGGTTGTGTGGAGTTTCATCCAACTACAGACTGACAGTTTATCAGGGAACACTAATCGTTGTACTACATGGTGGTGGTGGTAATACACAATACACTGTGAGGTAACTCCCTGGGGAGATGTATCACCCCAACATTGGAGTTGGGGGGCCAGGGTATACTTTGTCCCCCTCCCCCTCAATAATGAAACGTATTGCATTAATAATAATAATAATAATAATAATAATAATAATAATAATAATAATAAACGGATTATTGAACATAGTGCAGCCCTGTGGCAGAAAATATACATACATAAATAATAAATTGATATCACCCCATCTGTATGCCTACCTGCCTCACCTTACCTGCCTGCCTGTCTCTCCCTACTTGCCTGTCTCTCCCTACTTGCCTGCCTCACCTTAACAGCTTGCTTACTTCACCCTACCTACCTCCTCACCTTACCTACCTGCCTGTCTCTCCCTACTTGCCTGTCTCTCCCTACTTGCCTGCCTCACCTTAACAGCTTGCTTACTTCACCCTACCAGCCTGCCTCACCTTCACTACCTGACTGCCTGTCTACCTCCTTCACCCTACCTGCCTGTCTGCCTCCTTCACCCTACCTGCCTCTCTGCCTCTTCACCCTACCTGCCTGTCTGCCTCTTCACTATACCTAGCTGTCTCACCCGAGGCCTTGGAGGCGACCTTGCGATGACCATATATATATATATATATATATATATATATATATATATATATATATATATATATATATATATATATATATATATATATATATATATATATATATATATATATATATATATATATATATATATATATATATATATATATATATATATATATATATATATATATATATATATATATATATATATATATATATAAGTTATTTACAGGGTTAACGTTTGTGTTTACATACCAATATCAACCACTGTCTAATACACCCTAAGTTGACACACCACTTTTCTCCTACACTGTACAAATGATTCCTCAAAATTATTCCAACCAACAAAACACCATTATTTTTAGTTGTGTGTTTTGTAATGTAGAGGTGTGTGTGTATGTGTGTGTACATTGTAAAGTAGAGGTGTGTGTGTGTATGTGTCTGTACATTGTAAGGTAGAGGTGTGTGTGTGTATGTGTGTACCTTGTAATGTAAGGGTGTGTGTGTGTGTGTGTGTGTGTGTGTTTTGTAATGTCGAGGAATGTGTGTGTTGATTAGATAGCGAGAGAGATAGTCTGTGTGTGTGTGTGTGTGTGTTTGTGTGTGTGTGTGTGTGTTATAAGGCATTCATTGATTAAGGAGGAATGTGTATGTTTGTCTGTCTGTCTGTTTGTGTGTGTGTGTGTTAGTCTGTTTGTGTGAGGCACTCAATGAGAGGGAGAGAGAGATGATAAAAATAACACTGTAATAATAATAATAATAATAATAATAATAATAATAATAATAATAATAATAATAATAATAATAATAATAATAATAATAATAATAATAATAATATGTATACTATTGTCAGATCAAATGTGTGGTAACAATTCTATGTACAGTATTGCCAGAACAAAAGTATTATATCAAATCATGATGCATTGTACTAAAAATAGTTCAGTTAGTTAGTCAGTCAGTTAGTCAGTCAATCTTTTAGAGGGTGCATTAGTTAGTCAGTCAGTTAGTCAGTCAGTTAGTCAATCCATCTTTTAGAGGGTGCATTAGTTAGTCAGTCAGTTAGTCAGTCAGTCAGTCAGTTAATTAGTCAGTCAGTCAGGCAATTTATTATTCAGTTAGTCAGTCAGTCAATTAGTAATTCAGTCAGTCAATTATTTATTCAGTCTGTCAGTCAATCAGTCAGTCAGTCAATAGTCAGTCAGTCAATAGTCAGTCAGTCAATAGTCAGTCAGTCAATAGTCAGTCAGTCAATAGTCAGTCAGTCAATAGTCAGTCAGTCAATTATTCAGTCAGTCAGTCAATCTTTTAGAGGGTGCAATAGTCAGTCAGTCAATCAATCAGTCAGTCAATCAGTCAGTCAGTCAATCAGTCAGTCAATTATTGAGTCAGTCAGTCAATCTTTTAGTGAGTGAGTTAGTTAGTCAGTCTTACAAAAATCTACACTGGTATTCATGAGAGAGAGAGAGAGAGAGAGAGAGAGAGAGAGAGAGAGAGAGGATTGGGGACAGTTTCCATATGAGAGAGAGAGAGAGAGAGAGAGAGAGAGAGAGGATGGGGGACAGTTTACATATGAGAGAGAGAAAAGTCAAGATTCTTTATCTGATAAGGACTACAATGTGTTATCATCACACCCATAACCCCCCGAAGCCTGTCCCCTTACTACAGCACCCCTCAAACCACCCCCAAGCCTGTCCCCCTACTACTGCACCCCTCAACCTCCCCCCAAGCCATTCCCCTTACTACTGCACCCCTCAAACCCCCCCCAAGCCTGTCCCCCTACTACAGCACCCCTCAAACCACCCCCAAGCCTGTCCCCTTACTACTGCACCCCTCAAACCACCCCCAAGCCTGTCCCCCTACTACAGCACCCCTCAAACCACCCCCAAGCCTGTCCCCCAACTACTGCACCCCTCAACCTCCCCCCAAGCCTGTCCCCTATCTCGGCACACCCATAACCCCCCCAAACCTGTCCCCCAACTACTGCACCCCTCAAACCACCCCCAAGCCTGTCCCCTATTCCCACACACCCATAAAGCCCAACCAACCAAGCCTACTTGTCAGTTTTAATTATATCCAACAAACTCAGTATCTATATCCACAAAATATGTCAGGTAGTTGTATTATTACCATGGTTTGTTAGTATGCTCCCCAACCACACTGTCAGGTAGTTGTATTATTACCATAGTTTGTTAGGATGCTCACCAACCACACTGTCAGGTAGTTGTATTATTACCATGGTTTGTTAGTATGCTCACCAACCACACTGTCAGGTAGTTGTATTATTACCATAGTTTGTTAGGATGCTCACCAACCACACTGTCAGGTAGTTGTATTATTACCATAGTTTGTTAGTATGCTCACCAACCACACTGTCAGGTAGTTGTATTATTACCATAGTTTGTTAGGATGCTCACCAACCACACTGTCAGGTAGTTGTATTATTACCATAGTTTGTTAGTATGCTCACCAACCACACTGTCAGGTAGTTGTATTATTACCATAGTTTGTTAGTATGCTCACCAACCACACTGTCAGGTAGTTGTATTATTACCATAGTTTGTTAGGATGCTCACCAACCACACTGTCAGGTAGTTGTATTATTACCATAGTTTGTTAGTATGCTCACCAACCACACTGTCAGGTAGTTGTATTATTACTATAGTTTGTTAGGATGCTCACCAACCACACTATCAGGTAGTTGTATTATTACCATAGTTTGTTAGGATGCTCACCAACCACACTGTCAGGTAGTTGTATTATTACCATAGTTTGTTAGGATGCTCACCAACCACACTGTCAGGTAGTTGTATTATTACAATAGTTTGTTAGGATGCTCACCAACCACACTGTCAGGTAGTTGTATTATTACCATAGTTTGTTAGGATGCTCACCAACCACACTGTCAGGTAGTTGTATTA
>JAWZYT010000842.1:0-22500 GCA_034508575.1 Petrolisthes manimaculis
AGGATGGGGGGGGGGGGGGTTGGTGGTGAGGCTTGAGTGTGTAGGGGTCATCAGATGTTATTGCTCTCTCTCTCTCTCTCTCTCTCTCTCTCTCTCTCTCTCTCTCTCTCTCTCTCTCGTTTATTCTTACATTTTTTAATCCTTTCATTCCCTTCTTGTTTCGTTTTTGTCGTCTTTCCTTTGTTTTGGTGTTTCTCCATTACTTCTTTATTCCTTCTCTCTCTTCTCTTCCACTCCTCTCACCCTCTGGTATTTTATTCTCTCTTTATTCTCTCGTCTCAGCTTCATTATTATCTTCAGTCTCTCCCTTCTTCTTCACTTCGTTTTTGTCTGATTATTTCCACATCTGTCACCCGCATGTCTTCATTTATCCATTATACACATCGTTCTTTTTCTCCACTCCCTATCTTTCTTCTCTCCTCTCCTTCCTTCCTTCCTTCCTTCTTCTCTCACTCTTACCATTCTTCTCCCTTTCCTCACTTTTATATTTGTCCATTTTACACAGCGTCATTTTTCTCCTTCACCATCCTTCTTCTGTCACTTTTGCAATACCTTCCCCTTCCTTCCTCCCTTCTCATTGCCCCCTTACCCCTTCCTTCCTCCTCTCCCCAATCCTTGCCACTTCCTCTTACCCCCTTCCTTCCTCCTCTCCCCAATCCTTGCCCCTTCCTCTTACCCCTTCCTTCCTCCTCTCCCCAAACCATTCCCCTTCTCCTTACCCCCTTCCTTCCTCCTCTCCCCAAATATTTCCCCTTCTCCTTACCCCCTTCCTTCTCCTCTACCCAATCCCTGCCTTTCCTGTCCCGTGCTGGTGGACTTGAGATCAAATTACACACCAGACCACCTACCTCCCCCCTCCCTCCCTCCCTCTCCCCTCCCCCTTCCTTCCCACCCCTTTCCATCTCAACCACTTCCTTCCCCACCTCCCTCCCTCCCTCCCTCTCATGTTGCTTAGAATAATTTGGATGAATCATTTGCTCCAGATTTACCAACATTCTACTACCCTCTTAAATATACAATATGAACGGACTGAAGGAAACAATGAATCGTAATATCTGCCACAGTCTTGATCATAACAAAATAATCAGCCATTGTCGTCTATTCCTTACATCTCTTTGTGAACTTTGTGTGTGGCATAAAGGGAAGGTCACGTGGAAGGTGTTAATGAAGGGGGAGTGGGAGTATGGGACAGGCTTGTGGGGGTTTTGGGTGGTGCGGGAGTAGGGGACAGGCTTTCTACTCCCCCCAAACCCCCCCAAGTCTGTCCCCTACCCCCACTCCCCCTTAAGGACCCTGTAATCGTGTATAAGAGTTGGTGGCTTCTGATTCCTTCTGACTGTGCCATGAAACAAGCTCCTTCAACATTGGTGGTTTTTTCGTGGCAATGTTTGAAGGACTCGTATAACTCCAATTTTTTGCTTACATTACACGGTCCCTTAAATAGAATAGATGTGTTTTATGTATGAACATGACTCTTAGGTATCGGTGAGAATGTCATAGTCATTAACCACAGAGGACACTTTATATATTGGGTTGGTGGTGATATGAGAAGGACTTGTGCTACTAAAATCATGACTGGTAGACAAAAGATTTATAAAAATATATACAAACTTCATCACAACATAGAAACTGTCCTCTGGTGTACATCTGACTGTACTGTACATCTCCCTTATCACTTTCCCTCCCTCCTTCCCCCGTTCTCCCCTTCCTTCCCTCCTTACCCCCCACGAGGGTAGCACAGTGCCACTATGAAGGTCGCTTCTCCAGCAGCTACGGCAACTTTAACCGAATTAGACTTTTCCTTTGGATAAGAGAGAGGTGTCTAGTGTTGTTGTGTGTGTTAGTCGGGTAGAGACACATGACACACATTTTCTACACACATTATTTGACTTACACCTTTCAGTGCACTTACATACTAAATCTAAGGACTGAAAAAAAAACCAGCCGAGGGCTGTTACCAATTCGCCACTCGGGCCTTGCTATTTAATCGTGGCTGTTACAATGCCATCTTCATGGATAATTTTTGTGGTTGTAAAGCTGGCATGGTTTCTCTGGGGGACCAGCAACCACATCGGATAATGGACTCCTGCCACCCTCCTAATAAGTTCACATAAAAATAATTAGAGGAAATGTATTGACAAAACCACATGTAGGATCTTCACCCGGACAACTTCTTGTATCGCTGCTAGTTTTTAATAATAATAACTATTTTCTTTACCCATTCTTCCACGTTTTGATTTTTCTTGAAATGAATCTTCATGGTTTAGACACTACTAATGTTACTGCAACCAATTTCTCAGGGTTCGTTCACTCGTATGACCTTTGAGGACCCCTGAACACATACCACAACACAACACAACACAACAACAACAACAACACTCTACTTCCGAACACACCAACCATGACAACTGTATTCAACTAAGATCAAATTGCCCCCCAACAGTATCTCCTGAAATGTGTGTGTGTGTGTGTGTGTGTGATGGTGACGACGTAGGCAGGATTAACACGATATCCAAATGAATGTGTTGTAGCGTACACTAGTGAGAGTGATAAACTACATGCTGGCTGGTTGGATGCCTAACTGGCTGAAGTATACCCGTGTGTGTGTGTGTGTGTGTGTGTGTGTGTGTGTGTGTGTGTGTGTGTGTGTGTGTGAGCTTGTTGGTGTGGGTGTGTGTGGGTGTGCTTGTGAATGTGCCTTTGAGCGCTTATATTTGTGTGTGTGTGAGAGAGAGAGAGAGAGAGAGAGAGAGAGAGAGAGAGAGAGAGAGAGAGAGAGAGAGAGAGAGAGAGAGAGCTTTACGTCGTGCTTGTGTTTGATTATTCTTGTGACTGGCTCTGTGTGAGTCTACTTAGTTTTGTTTGTGTGTTTGTGATAAATTTTGAGAGGATTTGTGGAACGTGGTTGCATACTTATTATTGTTTATGCTCTTTGGTTTTCTTTCTACAGTACAGGGGCTTGTGTGTGGATGTGTGTACCCTAATTTGTATGTGCTTGTTTGTGCTTTCCATTTTGCGTTTTTTTCTCCGAGTGTGTGAACATTTGTGTGTGTGTACTATGTGTGTCTGTTTGTGTGTGTGTGTGAGAGAGAGAGAGTGTGTGTGTGTAAAAGAGAGAGAGAGAGAGAGAGAGAGAGAGAGAGAGAGAGAGAGAGAGAGAGAGAGAGAGAGACGGTCAATTTTTAAAACATTTTAGAACCAGACCTCCCCTCCATACACTATATACTATCCCATGAATGTAAGTACCAACCCATTCATAAAAACAGGCATGAATGAACTCACTCACTGACATTAACAACACACACCATGCATAAACTATACCTCACCCATTATCAAACCCATGTATTAGGGACGAGTAGGGAGTAGAGGTAACCTATCTATGTACTATTGGCAACAAAAATTCGTACTCATGTTGTTGTTTTCGAAGGTTTACAACATAGAGAAATGATAACACTACGTAAAGGCAATACAACAACATTTTGATTAGGTTTGTTGTTTTGCTAATCACAGAGTCACTTTTGGGAGGACATTTATTACAGTTATTAACTAACCCAATAACTAACCCATACCCATAAACTACTACTACTACTACTACTACTACTACTACTACCACTACCACTAACACTAACACTACTACTACTACTACTACTACTACTACTACTACCACTACCACTACCACTACTACTACTACTAATACCACTACCACAACCACTACCACTTCTACTACCACTACTACTACTACTACTACTACTACTACTACTACTACTACTACTACTACTACCCCCATGCGTGACTTAACCTCCCCACTCCTCATAAAGACCATTAATGAGTTCTAATACCTGCATTAATTACTCCCTGGTCTAATGAAATCGAGGCAGGGCTTTCATTAAATTAGCGATATATTTTTGCTGTAAATAGTCTAGGCGTTATGAGGTTATTGTCTCTTTAATAACTGTAATGATGAGCAGTCAACAATAGGGATTTTATTTTATCCTTTTGTCTGCGGAAATTGAAGCTACTGGGACCGTGTGAATCAGGTGTTTGTGTTAATGTAGGTGTTTGTGTTTTGGTGTAGATGTGTGTGTTGGTGTTGGTGTTGGTGTATTGTGTTGGTGTAGATGTGTGTTGGTGTTGGTATAGGTGTAGGTGTGTGTGTTTTGGATTGGTGTTGGTGTATTGTTTGGACTGACGGATGGGATGCCTTAAATTTTGTTCCCAATCTTTTCCTACCTTTTCTCTGTCACTTCTACTTTGGTTAGACCTGTATCTACTTCGTCATTTTGTTATATTTTCTCCATGTGGAATTTTAAATGATATTGTGTTGCAGATGAGTAAATTTTTCGTACTGTGAGCCTTTCAGTCTTAATGTTTTTTCTTTCTCTCCCTGACGTTAAGCAGAAGAAAATTCCAAAGCTGTCTCAAAGTTGCAGGAACTAAAATTAAGGGATGTATGTTGGGTTTCAGATAAGAGCAATTGCATGTGGCTGTGGATGGATATAAAGTGTGTGTGTGTGTGTGTGTGTGTATGTGTGTGTGTGTGTGTGTGTGTGTGTGTGTGTGTGTGTGTGTGTGTGTGTGTGTGTGTGTGTGTGTGTGTGATTCAGGTGTCAACACTATCAAAACACACTTACAAAACACACTTGACTGCCTATCATCATCATTATCTTTCCTTTTACCACTTACGTGTTGTTATATTGTTTGTCAAGCCTCGTTACAGACAGAAACTTCCTTGTGTTCAGTGATTGTGTGTTCATGTGATGTTCCATTTTTCAGAGAGATCAGACTGACTATGTAACGAACACCCTCAGCGAATGTGTCAGTCAATAAGAACAACTGTATAGAAACTGTACTAACTGGAACATGTGTATTATATAAAAGTATTGCCTTACAAGAACAACATATCATAGTGAAGTATATTTTTGGTATAAGCCAAAGAGAAAGAGAAGTGTGTCATCTGTGTTTGTGTTTATGGAAAAGATAAATATGATAATGGAGGTCTATGGAGCCTACGACCTACAACCTCAGCTGTAGTGACTGACCTCTCCTCCTACACCGTCAACATGTGGTAGCTGGGATGTACTCCGTGTAAGTGCTACGTCAATACATGTACTGTACATCCTCCTTCGACCTGTCTGCGCTGCTGCTCACTGCTGTTGCGTCTTGTCGACCGTGTTGTGCTCCGTGGTATATACTACATGATAACTTACTGTTTTATCTTATAATATAACCTACTTACACACTACTACCAGCCAGCCGTGTGTTTTGATTGTTTGTGCTTTCGCGTAGCTTGTGTTGCCGCGAAAAGAGTTGTGTGTGTGATCTGCGATAATCTTGTTGTGTCCCCACGAAAAGTAATGCTTGTGTTCCGCGAAGCCTGCAACCCTCTCCCTCCTTTTCATTATTACCCCAGACCCCCTCCCTCCCTCCCTCCCCAGCAACCCTTTCGTCGCCGTGGTGGTGTAATGCTTTATTACTGTTTTTAAAACCGGTTTGTACAACCCGGAGATTTATTAACCTTCATTATCTCTCCAGTTAAGTCCCTCTGCCCTTCCCAAGTCGATCTAGACACCAAAATCGACTGATATAATAAGTCCATATTAAATTGTCCCGTTGTGGTCGAGTTGCTAAGCGTCCTCAATTCGACGTTAGAATTAATGTGTCCGTAACCTACCCCATTCAGCTCGACCTTCTGTTCCCACGGTTGTGTCTGTGTTTCCCAAGATTCCTTCAAGTCGATCCAAGAGCAAATCGACTCCCTCCTTCTGTGTCACTCCTCAGACCGTTTACCTACTCCGGGTCGACCCGCCACCGTCAAGTCGACCTTCTTCTCATCCTTCAGATCGTATGTCCTACAACAAGTCGACCCAACACTACCAAGTCGACTTTCTACCTCACTCCCCCCCCCCCCCCCCGCCTCATCCACTTCCAACTAACCAACTAATCCAGTTTTGAGGCAGTTTTCAGTCTCCCTAAACCCTCATTCTTAGATATCTGAATCTTCCCTCCACCCCACCACCAACTCCTGACCCTTTCCACCACTACCACCACCATCACCTATCCAACTAGCATCCCTACCACTACTACTACTACCACTACTACTACTACTACTACTGCTAGTACTACAGGCAAGCCATCGGGACCACAGCTAGTATGACCTGCTACCATGCGCTGCTGTAGACCCGTTCTCAGTAGAGGTAACTTTTTTTACTTAAGATATAAATATATCAATCTACTTATCCTTCCTCTCTCACTCACTCAACCCCTCTCTCACTCACTCACTCACTCTCTCCGGCCCTCAAAATCCAACCAATCAGAAAGTATAAACGTTAATAAAATAAAATAACCAAAAGGCGACGTCACACTGGTCAAGTTCCTTCAATAATTTGCTATTCACCTCCTCTCAGTCCAACAACAACAACAACAACAATGACACACACACACACACACACACACACACACACACACACACACACACACACACACACACACTTGGGGAATATAATCTAAGCGTTATACAAGTGTTGGTTGGTGTTGGACTGAAGGGTTTGTGTTGGAGAGTAAATGTTGACTGAATTACACAGACCCTATAGTTGTGTATCGTGTGTGACTTCATCTTAACAAAAAAAAAAAAAAAAAAAAAAAAAAAAAAAATTATGAAGACCTGTTACTAATGTTTGTTTGTTTGTTGATGTTGTTGTTGTTGCAGTTGTTATTGTTCTTTTATTAGTGGCTGCCCGTTGTTGCTTTTCTCTATTAATATATTTCAAGCTTACGTAGTTTGTTTGTTTGTTTGTTTGTTTGTTTGTTTGTTTTTTTGGCCAATCGTTTTTTAGTTGCCCTTGTTGTTGGCGTTAAGGGACCCTGTGATCGTGTATGAGACCTGGTGGCTTCTGTTTCCTCCTGACTATGGCCACGACACAAGCTCCTATAATGGAGGTGGTGTTTCGTGACAATGTTTGAAGGACTCAGTAACCACCTCCAAAATCCTGACCACATCACGGGGGTCCATAAGGGGGTAGTACAGTGTTGGTAAATCTGGAGCAACTGAATCCTCCAAACTATTCCAAGCAACAGTCCACCAGTATTTTTGCTAATCTGGTTTTTTTTCCTCGCATACTTTGGAGGAATCACGACACTCCAATGTACCAAAAGTATACACTCCCCTTAAGGATAATTTGCACGGCTGCTTGTGTTGGCTAGAAGTCAGTGTTGATACCGGTAATAAATAACTTACTGTATATAATTTATCATCATTTGTCTTCATTGGGTTTTTACTTCGCCTCTTTCTTCTGGTTTGCTATATAAATTTTAGGCTTGATTGATATATAGTTACATGTACGATATTATTTTATTTACATGTACGATATTATTTTATTTGCTGGAACTTTTTGGTAACAGCTTTCTGGTTTCTTTCAGGAGTTCACCTTTGTATTTCCAGCAAACGCAAAGCTTTCTGACAGCAGCGTGTAAGCTTTCTTATATTATGCCTGTGTTCTTTTAAAGCTTTGACCATACAGAACATTCGTGTATGTAGCATTAATTTAGATGAGATATATATAAATGATAATGAATAAGGAACACTGAGCAGAAGTGGATGTAAACATGAATAGGCTATTGCATTATGTGGAGGCTCTTCAAGTGAGAGAATACAATACGTTATGTGCAGAATACAATACGTTATGTGGAGAATACAATACGTTATGTGCAGAATACAATACGTTATGTGGAGAATACAATACGTTATGTGGAGAATACAATACACTGTGAAGCAACTTTGGAGTATAACCTGTGCCTATAGTACTGGATAACAATCTAATCACACACACACACACACACACACACACACACACACACACACACACACACACACACACACACACACACACACACACACACACACACACACACATACACACAGACAATCCATGGAGTACCTTTCGTCACAACAGTCTCCTTCCTCCTTTTTATACAACCCTTCCCTGCACAATGGCTGGTGATGGAAGAACCTGCCATCAGTGTGATTTGTTGCCCTGGTGTTGGCAGAGGGTTTTTTTATACACGAGGTGGTAACTGTGACTTTCCTCGTTTTTTATACACGAGGTGGTAACTGTGACTTTCCTCGTCTTGTAACACTTGGTCTATGACGATTAATAACACCCATTTCTTATTCTTATCAAAATATATTAGTAAGGAAATAATCAAGTTAACAATGAGGGTAGTTTTGGTGGTAAGGAGAAGAATCATAACAACAGCAAGTAGTAGCCTATAATCGTAATACTGAGGAAAGAAATAATTACATATGACATATAAATAATCATAATAATAATGAGAATAATTATAATAGTAAAAAAAATCCGTAACATAATCGTGACAGCAATGGAAATGATCGTATAATAATGACTGATAATTGTATTAGTAAGGAGATTTAATGTAATAGATATATATGTTGTTGTAATATTAATAATAAACATTGAGTGAGACGACAGAAATTTGGTTGACGAGTGAACAGTACATTACATACATAGTACAAAACTTAAGCACCCCTGTAATGTAATCAGAAAAATGGAGGTTAGTGAGTCCTTCAAACATTGCCACGAAACACCACTTATATTGAAGAAGCTTGTTTCGTGGCATAGTCAGGAGGAATCAGAAGCCACCAAATCTCATACACGTTCACAGGGTCCTTAAAAGGGGATGGTAGGCTATACCTTTAATAGACTGTAGTGCCTTGATTCCTCCAAAATAGGCCAAGGAAACAGACCCAGATGAAGAAAAATAATGGTATCCTGTTGCCTGAAATAGTTTGGAGGAATCATTTGCTCCATATTTACCACCCTTAATCACTCTTAGCATATAAACCCAACACTATAAAATTAATGTCTTCACTTATGACTCATTTCACGCTACAGTAACTAATTAATTCGAATGGATATTAAAATTAAATTATTAGGGGATTTTTTTTTTATTAGTGTGCATGCATGTGATGTCGTATGTAAAGTGAGTTAATCATCCGTTGCAACACAGAATTATCACTACTCAATATTCCCAAATCCTGCAACAAAATTGGCAACAAATACCCATAGTCCTTTAAGGGGAAAATTTTTTTGTGTTGTTAAATCATCTGGAGCAACTGAATCCTCCAAGGTATTCCAAGCAACAGAGAATCAAGGCACTCTTACGTACAACACTTACTTACACAGAGAGGGTTTTCAACGCTTCAACATTTTTGCAAGATATTATATTTGTTGGTGGAAGCGGCTTACGAGAAGGTTATATTGCTCGTTCAGTTTTCCTTTAATGATAAACTGCAATTGTCTTATTTTGCTCGTTCATTTTTCCCATAATGATAAACTGCAATTGTCTTATTTTCTTCAGGGACAGACTGTTTGTTTTCGTATATTGGAGGGCTGTAGTGAATTCCCCATAATGTGCCACGAATTTAATCTCCCTCGTAGTATCTCTGAGGGGATTATTTTGTTTAAAGAGATGATTTGGAGGATTCAGTAGACCTTAAAAATTATTAAGGAGAGGTCCTCCCTTCAAGTTGACCAATTTGACTGAACCTCTTTGTATTTACACTCATTTAACAGGAACGATTAGCCTCATTTTGATGACCGAGTTGGGTTGAAAAATAGCACCTTTAACAAGTCGGATTACATTAATGATAGTAAATATACTTCGGAATTATTATAGTCTTAGATAATTGCCCGTACAGACTGAGAGATTATTGCTGTATTGAATTATAGAATTACCCTCGTCATGTAATTTGATATAACATAACCATTATAGAGTTAATTCTTTATTATGGTAATTATAAAAATGATCAAGAGTAACACGGCTTCATTTCTCGTGTTAGGATAATGGAAAAACTCAATAGTACTTTAATTCGTATTACCCGCCCGGTTATATATATAAAAAAAAATGTGAATATATATTTGATTACGTTGGAGTGGAGCAAGTAATGGGCGGAAACAGACGTCGCAGAGGACAGATATAAAAATAATGTAATATTTTAACTTTACCGTCCCACAGTTTTCCGGTGACGAGGTAAAAAAGAGAACGGACGAAAATAGAACATGGTATTTATAGAGATGAAGTAGAGGATTTGTTATATTTACCCTGATATATATTTTCCACTTGTGTTACAAATAATAGTGAAGGTATAAACATCAGATCTGAACCAACAAAATCATTTCATTATTTGACAACAGATGGATCAGTTCCGAAACTCGTCGTACTTTTCTGTCCTTGACGTCCTGAACATAAAATTCTGTGCTATACTGTATGTTAGAGATTGTAGGAGACGGGAGAGACAACATGTTACCCAAGGCATAACATTGATGTCGTGTATCGCAACAAAGGGTTTAATAGAAATTACACTGACGGAACTTGGAATCGAAATTACCGTTCCTAGTAACCTTTATCTATAGCCTACAGGTGTTGACAAAATTATCCTTTAGCTGCAAGGAATTATAAACTGTTCATTATGTATATTATTTCTGAGTTTGCATATATATGAAATTAAGGTGGTAATTCTTTTTTGGTACATTGGAGTGCATTGATTCCTCCAAAGTATGCTAGGAAACAGGACCAGAAGAGCAATAATAATAGTGTTCTGTTGCCTGGAAGAGCATGGAGGATTCAGTTGCTTCAGATTTACCAATACAAAACTTCCCCCTTACCTGTGTCATGTCATTTGTCCTGAGAAAATACTTTAGTTATTTATACTATTATACAACATATTATCCAGAATACAGAAGTTGTCCCATCGTGCAATGTAGTCTAGAATTATGGCAATAGTTTTTCTTTATCGCTACATAGTACATAGCTTTACAGTTAGTAGGAGTATGTTGTCATTACGGTTATTGCAGTGACGATGACAGTTATGCTATGCTAATCATTTTATTCATTAGTCCTGTGGGCCACTAAATTAGCCAAGCTGGAAATTGATTGCTGTTTATTCTAATTTTGCTGAAGCTTGCTATGGTTTATATGTATTTATTTTTCTTTATCTTAATTATATGTATGTTGGCTGTCTGTTTGTGCTTGATTTTTTTTTATGAGTGGAAATATATCTGTACTGTCGTTGCTTTCGTAATATGCGAAGGAAAATAATAAAACGTTAATTATTGACTGACGTAGGCATCTATGTATAGAAAATTAGTAGAACACTTTTGATGAACAGGTATAAACGAACTGAAACTGTTGTTGATTGTTTAAGGACCCTGTGATCGTGTATGAAAATGTGTGGCTTCTGATTCCTCCTGACTATGCCACGAAACAAAGCTCCTTCCATATAAGTAGTGTTTCATGGTAATATTTTGAAGGACTCATTTACCTCCAATTTTCAGACTACATCACAGGGTTCCTTGACTCAACTTAATATCTTAGTATAATGTATTTGATTGTGGACGAGATTACAATCGTAGTTTGAGTGTGTTTGTGTGTGTCCTTCCTTCCTTCCCTCGTCACCAACGTCGTCTGTATGTAGAGAAGTTGTTAATAGCTTCCTGATGCACTGTCGTAAACGTTTATATTTATTATCTATATTGTAGAGAAGTGAACAAAACCTCTTGCAGTTTGTGTAAACATTTGGTGTTAGTGTGAAGAAAAGCAGCCTTCCGGAGACGTCTAAGCACTAAACAAATATATATATACCGTATATATAATTATCAGTAGAAATCTTTAAGGAATAATGTGTTGTGGACGAGTTGGATGGCTAGTGATTCCTAAAAAAAAAAAAAAAAAAAAAAAAAAAAAAAAAAAAAAAACTAAGTAAACATTGATAATACCTATTGTAAGGTTGTGATTGGAGGGTTTAAAGTCCTTCAAATAATGCTACGAAACACCACCTTTTGGGAAGGAGCGTGTTTGGTGGCATAGTCAGGGGGAATCAGAAGACTCCAATTTCTCATACACAATCAAAGGGTCCATGAGTTTCAGTTCGTCCACAACAGATGGCGTTACTCTCTTAATGTTTTCGTATATCAAATTGTAAGTATCTCCTGGACGCTCTTCCTTGGGTTGCTCTTCATTTCTCTTACTTATTTATATCTTATTCTTCCTGCACACTTGTATGATAAACGTATTTAAACTCTATTAATATTTGTGACATAATTATCTAAGCCTTCATCATCTTTGTTGTGATATAAACGTTGTCATTTTATTACTTGTCACGTCAATGTTATCATCCCAACATGAACTTTTTTTCCATGACTTGTTACATAGGGATTTTTTTAACTATTGCATCATAAACATTATTTACTTGACATGTTGTCTTTTTTACAGTTGTAACTCTTGCCGTTTTTGAACCGTTATCCATTTTTTAAACATTTTATATGTCTGTTTTAAACCCATTGCTATAAATCTTTATATACAATAAGTTATCATAACACCAATTGTTCCGTGTTATATGAGTAATATTTTGTATAAGGTCGTGATTCTTACCCAACCCGAAGTACATTGAATAGCAGTATTGCTTACTTTATAAATACATATATTTTGTATACACATAATAACATAATTATGTTATGAAAAACTATGCATTAGAAATACTAAGAGTGTTTGCCTGAATATGTGGGAAATTTCGTAAATGGATAAAAGTCTGAAAGCTTGAACGAGATTCATAGTCAGTTTTGAATGCAAGAGTTGGCTGGGTTGCTGCTGTTGCTTTGCATATACACCAGTGCCAGTGAATGCTTTGCATTTGTACATGAATTAGTGGACGAGGCAAGTCGTGACCACTTTCATTTCGCAAACCGTATTCCCATGTAAAGCACTCAGAAGGTTGAGAAAGTTGGCCAAAGGCAGACGCAAAATAAAGTAATGATGTGCAGAGTGTCAAAGTGTATAATAATCAATAGCAATGACTGGTTTGATGCCAACTTGTCTGAATGTAAACATGAAAAATACCAGCCTGCTGAAGTTTCCCTTGAATACAAACCCAGGAAAGGGAATGTCAGTGAACTCAAAACACTTCTCTCTCTCTCTCTCTCTCTCTCTCTCTCTCTCTCTCTCTCTCTCTCTCTCTCTCTCTCTCTCTCTCTCTCTCTCTCTCTCTCTCTCTCTCTCCAGATGGTTTGTAATCCACTGACGAGGGGTGGGGGGGGGGGGGGGTGGAGATGTTCTGAACTTTGTCCAACTTTATTGTCAACTGCATAACTTTGCCCGCCTCTCCCACTTCTATTTCCGCCGAGATTAATGGACTTAGGCTTATGAGAACATAGTTGGCATAGTTGTATGATATTATGGCACACACACACAGGGCCAAGTCTTTTGTTGAATCTGCTGTGTGATATTTAATAACTTATGAATTCCCGTGTAATGATGATTCAGAGAGAAGGGGAAAAACATGTAGGCTTATTTGATTTGATTTTCTACAGGTGAATATTGTTTGAATGGTGTCACACTTAAAGGAAGGAAATCGTTATGGTAAATTGTAAGGGCTACTGTTTATTCCTCCAACCTATGTCACGAAACAGATCCCCTTTTAATAATACCGAGGTGATTTGTTTCGTGGCATAGTTTGGAGGAATCAGAGACCTCCCTATTCACCAACAAGATCTCATACCTTCCCTTAACACATCTTCATACCAAATCATATATACTAATTTGAGTAGATGCTAAAATATATAAATTGTGGAGAATTAATTACCAAGTTGTGTAACATTTATTAAGAGAATCTTACTTTGAACTGCATTTCTTACAAGTACAGACAGAACTAAAAGATTCGACGATGCACATTGGCCAAATAATAATAATGATAAATGCAGGTCCTGGGTACAACTATTCCTTCTCCCCCCCTTATTCCCCCCCCTCTTATTACCCCCCCTCCCTCCCTCACCTTAGTTTGTGTTTATATTATATCCCCGAGGAAGATGTGAGGGGTTAAAGTTTAGGCGATCCCCCCTCCCCCCCCCCTCCTCTCTACCTCACAGCATCGTTTTGACCCCCATAATAGCCGTGATGTGTGTGTGTGTGTGTGTGTGTGTGTGTGTGTGTGTGTACTCTTTAGTCGTCCAGTGTTTAGACGAGACTGAGGTGTATGTACCGTAGTATGTACACGCCTGTCCATGTTGGTGTGTACATGTTTACACACACACACACACACTTAGCTACTAGAACTTTACTCCTTCCACATGTGCACTCGAACTCATAAATTCGCGACCACGTCCCCAAATGTTTATGTCATCTGAGCTGGTAACACTGTGTGGGGAAGGTGTCATTGTAGGTGAACGATTTTATCATATCCTTCTACTATGTTCCACCTACTCTGATTCCTCACCATATAAATGTTACCACCTCAAATGGCATGAACATATAAGTACGTGGTTGCGAATTTACGAGCTCGGGTGTACATCCACTCACCCAGACCAATAGTCACTCCATTACCCAAAGAGTGTCGGCAGGGGACGGGTTTGGTAGATTTTTCTTTTCTGTTTCCCGGCACAGCTGTTGATGAAATGGTCAAGTCATGCTGCCTCCTACAACAACAAGGGGTCGACCTCAGATTACGTGTTCTTCTAATGTAGTGAGACAGACACCTTTGAGTAAATATCAGTCATCACACTCAGTTCAGGTGTTATGTTTCGTGGCACAGTTTGTGAGGCATCAGTGTAATCTCCACCATGCATGCAGTATTCTCTACAACATCTTACCCCTTTAAATAACATCCTCGGGAGGGAAGTGGGAGGATGGGGAGTGTCATGAGGAAAAGTTAGAGGCGACATACCCTGTCTGTCTGCCTGCCTGCCTACCTACCCTCCAGCATTGTGTTCTCATTACCTTGTTGCCTAACTATTTATACGTAACACCTTCCACCGTGACCTTACATTGCATCGTCCATCCTCATCCAACACCTTTCCTTCGTCACTTATCACCTTCCATCGTCCCTTTAATATATCCATCGTCACCTAACACCTTTTATTGTCCGTGAATGGATATCTTTGACTTGGGGTTTTGAACTTTCTGATTTTGTAACATTCGTGTTATGGAAGTCGTATGTGTGGTGATTGGAGAGGTAGTAACTATTTCCATTACAACAGTCTCCCTTCCAGTCCTTCCTCTCCACAGTCAGTCTCCCTTCCAGTCCTTCCTCTCCACAGTCAGTCTCCCTTCTATCCTTCTCTTTTTTTCCCCTTCTTTATATCGACGGCCAACTAATAATAAGCTACCAGTTCACAGCTTAGCTACTGACTGTAATCATCTGTGTTAAGTCAAGTGCCATCTTTTAATTGAGAATGAGGATAGTGTACCGTCACGCCTCATTGTTTACAACCTGGAACTCTTCATTGCCCCCGAGGCGTTAGGAAAGGGGATGAGATTTCTGCCCCTGAAACCCACTTTGTCGCAACTAAAGTGTACTACGGGAGATTTAGCATTGAGTTTTATGAGATACAACATATAATAGAGTACAGTAAGTGTGTGACGTTGGTAGAGAGGAGCTTAGTGGTATGTCTGAAGCTGGGTGCCATCTTGGTCGGCACTTGAATAATAGTATTGGCACAGTGTATAATTCATGGCACGGCAGAAGTAAAGGAATGAGGTGTACGGAAATGGGAAAGTAAAGGTACATAAAATGTGAGATTTGATGAATTGTCGGTACGAGAAATATGGGCAAACTTTGAAGATATAAAAATATTGTCTTAGGAAAGGCAGTATATTGCTTAAATGTTCAAATCATGGAAAACTTGGTCATACAACTTTGATATTTATTGATAGTCGTATATATGAGAAATTGGCCCATTGAATCTTCACAGGTAACAGAGCCTCCTTTACCAACACAACACCAATCACCATAAGTTGAAATACGTATTGTCACATCCATCAATCACTTTCCATTTCACAAGAATATTTGCCCTATATAAGTGTACTACAGCTAAAAATATCAATTCATTATCTCCATTGTCCTTTCATAATAATAAACGCCCTACCATCCATACACACATACGAGGCTGAAGGTTTGATGTACTGTACGGTATATTGAATTGGTTATACTGTTCGGTATATTGAATTGGTTATACTGTATTTGACGCCATGCAGTATATAGGCAGCGTGTCTGTATGTGTGATGAATTTTAACTACCGGTATCCTGTGTGAATCGTTTTATATTCATTCATTTAGCATCATGTTGCGTTGCCCGAAATATAATGTTGTATACGGCCTTTAAGTGAAGGGTTTGGGAATTATGTATGGTGTAAAATGGTGAATGTTGTATCATACATGGTATATATTGTGATTTTGGAATGGTGTATGGTGTAAAATGGTGAATGTTGTATCATACATAGTATATATTGTGATTTTGGAATGGTGTATGGTGTAAAATGGTGAATGTTGTATCATACATGGTATATATTGTGATTTTGGAATGGTGTATGGTGTAAAATGGTGAATGTTGTATCATACATAGTATATATTGTGATTTTGGAATGGTGTATGGTGTAAAATGGTGAATGTTGTATCATACATAGTATATATTGTGATTTTGGAATGGTGTATGGTGTAAAATGGTGAATGTTGTATCATACATAGTATATATTGTGATTTTGGAATGGTGTATGGTGTAAAATGGTGAATGTTGTATCATACATGGTATATATTGTGATTTTGGAATGGTGTAAAATGGTGAGAGCTGTATCATAACTGTTATATTGTGATTTAGGAATGGTGGAGGAAGAGCAGTGAATTGTATGAAGAAAGTGATATAGTGGTATGGCCATAGTGAATGATGAATAGTGTATAGTTAAGTGGTGAATGGTGTAGAGTGTGAAGTGAGGGTGTAGGGAGTGAGGGAGCCAGGGAGGGAGGGAGGGGTCAGGGGTATGAATAAGATAGGTGAGGGGCGTGGGGCGGGGAGGGGGTCGAGTTGTACCCTTGGGCGAGATCAATGCTGTCCCTCCCTCCCTTCCTCCTTGTCTGCTCTCCCCCCCCCCTTCACCCCCACCCCCCTTCTCATCACCTCTTCCCCACTCTCTTCCTCTCCTCTCTCCTCCCCTCCTCGTCTGCTCCCCCCCCCCCTCCCCACAAACCCCCTTCTCATCACCTCTTCCCCACTCTCTTCCACTCCTCTCTTCTTTCAACCCCTTCCCTCCCTCCCTCCCTTCCTCCCCACTATCTTCTTTCTTTTCTCAACTCTCTCCCTCCCCTCTTCTCATATCCTCCCCCTCTCCCTTCGCTCATCATTTCTCCCTTTCCTTGCTGCTTTCCGTTCTCTCCTCCCCCCCCTGCCCATCTTCCTTCCTTGCCCCCTTCGTTCCAACTCTTTCTCTCACTGTCTGGTCTTCCCATCCTTCTGCTATAAACCCATCTTTTTTTCCTACCTTTCCCATCACTCCCAATCCTTCGTTCAGCATCTCTCCTTTACCTTTATTCCTTCCTGTCAAGCTTCCTCTATGACTAACCAATTATCTTTGCTAGTCTATATCCAGCCTAGTGCTCTCTGTTCTTAGCCAACTAGCTAGTCCCATCACAGCAATGCCCCTTCCTTGCTCAGCCCCCTCCCTGTTTTTCCCCCTTTCCCATCTCTGCCCCCCCTTAGTCTGCCTTTCCAGCTTTCCGGCCTTAAGCCCCTCCCTGCCTTTCCCCCTTTCCCACCTCCCTTAAGCCTCCCCCCTCCCTGCCTTTCCCCCTTTCCCACCTCCATTAATCCCCCTCCCCCCCCCCCACTCATAGCTCCCCCTGACTAAGCCCTTCAACGTGTATCCCCTTTTCCAGTAGAATGGTTATATCTCTTCTATCGCCCCTACCCTGCTTACCTTCACACCCTTACCTTTCTCTCACTCTCACTCCCTGCCTCGTATCCATATCTCTCCATCAACAACTCGTCCCCTCCTCCTTCAAACTGTCCCTCTTTCTATCCCTCCCTTTCCTCCACTTCTCCCTTACTCCCCTCGCTGTCACTGAGTCCTCTCTCTTTTTCACCTTCTCCAATTCCCTCCTTCTTTCACTCTATCCTCTCTTTCACTCTCTTCTTCCCTTCCCTTATTAATTTGGACTTCCTCGTTTGCCACGTCGTAAAGTCTGTTTATTTATGTAACTCTTGTGTCATGCCTTTCATTGCCGTCCGTCACACTGCACTCAGGCTATACGTTTCTTTTCATTTTTCTCTCTCTCTTTCACACACACACCCTGTCCCTCATCCTCACACCCTGCCTGCCTCTCGCTCTGCTCACAGCCGTATCAAATATCAAAAGGAAACGAAAGGATGAAGAGGGAAGGAGGGAGGGAATGGAGCAGGGAGGTGAAAGGAAAGATAGGGAGGGAGGGAGGGGATGAGAAAGATAGGGAGGGGGAGGTGGAGGGAGAGCAGCAGTGAGGGGAAGGGAAAGATAGGGAGGGAGGGAGGGGATGAGAAAGATAGGGAGGGGGAGGGGGAGGGAGAGCAGCAGTGAGGGGAAGAGAAAGACAGGGAGGGAGGGCACTAGAGAAAGCGAGAGGAAAGTAAAAGCTTCAATTTCTTCACTATAAAACCGGGAGAGGAAGAGGATATAAAAATGATAATGGTGATGATGAAAAAAAATGAGAAGGAGGAAAAATAAAGGAACAGGAGAGGGACAGTGATTATTATGCAAATGAAGAGATAGATGGATAGATATATAGAGAGAGAAGAAAAAAATAAGGGGGGAGAGAGAGAGAGAAAATTAATATGAAAGGGGGGTGGGTTGAAAGTAATGGAGGGGTGAGGGGTGAGGGGTGTAGCGGGTTTGGGGGTGGGGGGTGGGGGAATTGGGGGGGGATTCAGACTCACCTTGTCTTAATAAAAGGCACCTGCAGGCCCGAGGGGGGGGGGGGTATGGAAGGGGTAGAGGGAAAAGGAGGAAGGAAAGGGGGTAGGAGGGAAAATGGAAAAAGAGGAAGGAAAGGGTGTAGGAGGGGAAATGGAAAAGGGAGGAGGGAGGAAAGGGGATAGGAGGGAAAAAGGGAAAAGGGAAAAGGAGAAAGGAAAGATGTAGGAACGGAGAGAAAGGGGGAGTATAGGGGATGGGATAGGAGGTAAAATGGAAAAGGAGGAAGGAAAGGGGATAGAAACGGAGAGAAAGAGGGGAGTAAAGGGGAGGGAATAGGGGGAGTGATGGAGGAAGGAAGTGAGAGGAGAGGGAGAATGAGGAAGAAAATAAAGAGGGATATTGAAATAGAGTAAGAGAGAAGGAAGACGGGAGAGGAATGAAGGGAAAAAGAAAGAAAATGAGGGAGGAGGCGAATGGGGTATGGAAGAAGAAAGAGAATGAGAGAGAGGGAAAAAATAAAAATGAATGAAAAGAGAAGAGGGAATTATAAAAGTTGGGAGAAGAAAAATGAGAGAGAGAGAGAGCAGAGATGCGAAGATGGACCAAAATAATAACAATTGAACACAGACAATAATCAAGGAAAAACGTAGAAATGATAGAAATGATAAATTAGAAAATACAAAAGCAGTAAATATGCATCTCACTTCACCTTCAAGAAAAATAAAAGAATAAATGAACTATAGTAATAATAATAATAATAATAGTAATAGTAATGATAATAATAATAATAGTAATAGTAATGATAATAATAATAATAATAATAATAATAATAGAAATTATAATAATGATAAAATAGTAATGATAATAATAATAGTAGTAATAATAATAATAATAATAATAATAATAATAATAATAATAATAATAATAATAATAATAATAAAAGTAATAATATTAATAAAATTGAAATGATAATAATAGTAGTAATAATAATAATAATAATAATATAAAAAAATAATGATATAATGATATTAATAAATGGATGGAGTGCAGAAAGACTCGCAAGGCTAATAATTGTGAGGTGAGATTATACATTAAAAGCCAAGTATGCATACAAATGAGGTCAGTTATGAATACTACCCATAATGCATTCCAATGTTGCCTGCCTCTCTTCATATCTCTCTCTCTCTCTCTCTCTCTCTCTCTCTCTCTCTCTCTCTCTCTCTCTCTCTCTCTCTCTCTGTCATAATTTCTCTTTTTTCCCACGCACACACACGTTCAGTTCATGTTTTCTTTCTCACACACACACACCCCCTCGTATGTCACACGCATTTTTCCTCTCTCTCTCTCTCTCTCTCTCTCTCTCTCTCTCTCTCTCTCCATTAGCATGAGGTAATTGAACACAAAGTTTGCTAACAGCCCTATTAGTTGTGGTGGTGGTGGAGAAGGGGGGGGGTGAGTGTGGGGAGCTGTGGGGACTGAGGTGACAAGTGAGAGGTATAGCCTACAAGGGGTGAGAGGGAGGAAGGAGGAGTGAGAGGAGAAAGGAGATGGGGGGGGGGGGGAGGAGAATGAGCGAGAGGAGAGAGGAGATGGGGTGGGGAAGGAGAATGAGTGTGAGGAGAGAAGAGATAAAGGAGAATGAGTGAGAGAAGAGAGGGATGGAGGAGAATGAGTGAGAGGAGAGAAGGAGGGAGGAGAATGAGTGAGAGCAGATAGGGGGGGGAATGAGAATGAGTGAGAGGAGAAACGTGAGAGTGTGAGTAGAACGAGGGGACGTGAGGGGAGAAGATGAGAAGTTAGGAGGTGAGTAAGATTAAGGGTCAATGGGTTATGAGTGGAAGTAAGGGAAGGTAAAAGATGAGTGAGAGGAAAGGGGAAATTGGTTGTGAGTTAGAGTAAGGGAGAGAGGGAGGGGTACATACAAAGAGGACACACACACACACACACACACACACACACATAGAAATATACAAAGAGGAGTTGTGTGGATGGGGAAAGGCAAGGGTTATGGGAAGAGTACAGGTGTAAGATAAGGCAGGAAGGGTAAGACAGGGTGGGGGTTGGGTAAAGTAGTGTAAGGCAGGGTAGGGTAGCGTAGAGGTAGTGTAGGGAAGGGAGGAATAAGGAAGGTTACCTCACCACAATATACTTCAGGCCTCATACTATATAATGTCTCGTAACTCACCTCAAATGGTAAGCTTTGTTGGGATTAAACGTTATGTGTGTGTGTGTGTGTGTGTGTGTGTGTGTGTGTGTTTGTGTGTGTGTGTGTGTGTGTGTGTTTGTGTGTGTGTGTGTGTGTGTGTGTGTGTGTGTGTGTGTGTGTGTGTGTGTGTGTGTGTTATCTCTGCATCATCTCAGCATTTTGTGTTCATCCGTCTACGTGTGTTTTATTTCTGACGTATTGTACACTCACAAAAAGTCCGTCATGTTCGTTAAGGGAGTTGGTCAAGTCACCGCCAGGGTACTGTTTCACTCCCTGTTCCTGTGTGGGATTAGATGGTGTGGCTAATAATAATAATAATAATAATAATATATCCATCCCTCAGAAGCTGGTTGGTTGTGCCCGTAATGGGAGAACATCTTTTTTTGTGTACGTACATTGGAGGACTACTGGTATCACCAAACTATCCCAGGAAACAAATCACCTCAGTGTTTCAAATAAGGGATCTGTGTTTGGGGATCATGCATGGCTTGGAGGAATAATGTAGCTTTTCCATTTACCAATAAGTAACACACCTCTTCTTCACCTACAACTTTTCCTCTTCTCTTTGTCGCTTACTTTTTCAAACTTCCTTTTTCTCTAACCTATTATCTTGCAGCCTATCAGTCATACCCTAACCAGTCTCATTTTAGCCATACACCAGTTTATCTCCTATCAGTCATACCTTAACCTGTCTCATATTAACCATGTATGCACCAGCCAGCCATCAATCCCCCTCAGCCATACCACAGACATCCCAAAGCATCCCCCTTACTCCTCATCCCTAAGCCATCCCTCCATTAAACCACAACATCTCCATATGAAGTACCCCCGAGTCTGATAAAATATTTCCCCTGGCTCCTCCATCACAGCCACCGATCGACCCCTCCTTACTCTCACCACTGGCTTCATATTTTCCCAGTCCCATCGTCAACATTATTACCCTCAGACTCTCGTTTATACTTGAGAGACCTATATATATACATCTTTTTAGTTATGCTCCCACTCGTATAATATTTCCGTTTCTGTTCATACATTAACTCCTTTTCCTCCTTTCATTTTAACCCTTCTCATCTCTTTTTCTTTTCCCTTTCCCTTCTCATCTTTTTTCCCTTTCTGGTCTTTTTTCCTTTCTCTTCCATAGTTTCTTCTCATTTTCCGATCCCTTTTCCCATTCATATACCCGGGTATCCCATTACTTTTCTCCCCTGCCATGTATACTCACCACCTTCTACCCTTTTATTCAACACATCCAGTTCTTTTGAGGCAAAATATTTGATTGAGCAATAATCATCCATCCATCCATTGTACTGACGTCTAACTCCCCTTCCAACCAATATGCTAACTGGGTACAGAACTGATCAAGGCTAAAGTTACAGGATTCATCTTTTTAACTATTTGCTTCGATGGTGAGTCTAATAACTGTCCCCATCCATCCTTAGAGGGGGTTGTGTATTTTGTTGGGTTAAGGGGGTAATTCACTTTTTTTGTTACATTGGAGTGCCTTGATTCCTCCAAAGTATGTCTGGAAACAAGACCAGATGAACAAAAATAATGGTATTCTGTTGCTTG
>JAWZYT010000842.1:25000-35713 GCA_034508575.1 Petrolisthes manimaculis
ATTATTACTTAGTCACGGATATATGTTTATATATTAATGTTCCAGAATAATTATGTTTATGAGTTGGCTGCAGTGTAGTGTACAGTTGTCAAAAAATGTATTGCAACTCCTCCCCCCCTAGTTAATTTCAATGTAAGGATGGTTTCAATACTTTTTTTGCCGACTGTACAGCCACAATCATTATTATAGCCACCCACACTTTCCTTACATCGTAGTAAATATTTTGGTAATAAAGAACAACACGTGTATGATTTTGCAGCACCTCATAATGCTAAATGCGGGATTTGAATTGACGTCAGGTGTTGTATGATTATATTTTGATATGATACTGATTTATTTGTACACTAGAATGAATGTGTGTCGGGGGTTATTTGATTTTAGAGGAATCAAGGCACTCCAATGTACCAAAAGTATACTCTCTCCTTAATCAAATGTACCAAAAGTATACTCTCCCCTTAATTTAATGTACCAAAAGTATACTCTCTCCTTAATCTAATGTACCAAAAGTATACTCTCTCCTTAATCAAATGTACCAAAAGTATACTCTCTCCTTAATCAAATGTACAGTACAACACATTTTTCATTGGAACGAGTGAGGTCATTGTCTGTTTTCTCGTTCCTCCTCCTCCTCCTCAATAATTGTTTTCACTTTCTATTGTGTGTCCTTTCTTTCTCATTTGTCGACTATTTTTTCTCTTTTGTCTTTCGTCTTGTTCCTTTCTGTTGCAAATGAGTTGGTCTTCTTCCCATTTCTTTTCTTCTCTCCTTCGTTCCTTCCTTTCATCTTTGTTTTTCACCCAGTCTGCCTTTCTGTCTGTTCTCTCTCCTCAACGTCTGTATGTATGTATGTATTCCATTTTAACTTCCTCCAATCCTTGTCACAGGTTTAAAGGCAGATTATCATGTTGGTGAATTGGAAGGTCTGTGATTCCTCCAAAGTATGCCCGGAAACAGAACCAGATTAACAAATATAATAATGGTGGTCTGTTGCTTAAAATTGTTTGGAGGAATCAGCTGCTCCATATTTACCAACAAGAAAATCTCCCCTTAATTAAGGACCCTATGATCGTGTATGAAAATTGGAGGCTTCTGATTCCTCCTAACCATGCCACGAAACAAGCTCCTTCTATATAGGTGTGTGTGTTTCGTAGCAATATTCGAAGGACTCATTTATCTCCAATTTTCTGACTACATCACAGGGTCCTAGTGAGGAAGATGGCAGGCACGATATAACGAAGGAAAGATTACAAGAGAGAGAGAGAGAGAGAGAGAGAGAGAGAGAGAGAGAGAGAGAGAGAGAGAGAGAGAGTTACAAGGAGTTACAAGGACAAGTAGCACCTCAAAAGGTCTTACGACCCATACCAAGGAGGTACCGTAGGTGTAGTAGTAGTTGCTAACTAATAGTGAGAGATAAAGTATAGTAAAGAGAAGGCTCTCCCCACCCACCTCTCCCACCCGCATTGCGGGTATGGAAATGGAAATGTACCTAACCCGGGGGAAAAAAGGCCGGGCTAGGAAATTTGTGTATAGGAAAGGAGGAAACAATCCTTATAACTCTACCACGCTTGGCAGAACTTTGTCTAACTGTTTCTTGAACTGTTCTATCGATGAACTATCAACTACCTCTGCTGGTAGCTGATTCCAGACATTGCAGATTTTATATGTGAAGAAATTACCTAACGTATTATGGCGGAAGCGTTTCAAGTCTAGTTTCCATCCATGGTTTCTAGTTGCATTAGTGTTTAAGCTAAACAGACACTGATAATCAATGTTTTCATATCCACGAAGGATTTTGAAAACTGCAATTAGTTGACCTCTCAAGCGTCTGGTCTCTAATGAGAAGAGACCTAGTGCCTGCAGCCTTCTCTGATAGCCCATGTGTTTAATTGATGGGATCAGTTTGGTGGCCCTAGCCTGGACTCTCTCAAGCTCGCAATGTCTTTCTTGAGAGTCGGCGACCAGAACTGCCACAGCATATTCCAGATGTGGCCGAACCAAAGAATTGTACAGAGTGAGGACTATCTCTTTATTTCTAAATCTAAATTGCCTCTTTATATAACCAAGAAGCCTCTGGGCTTTCTTTTCTACTGCAAGGCACTGCTTGGAGAATTTGAGGTCACTGCTGATCAGTACACCTAAGTCTTTCTCCAAGTCAGTACTACTAATTTCACTTCCCAACAGAGAGTAACTGGCTCTCTGGTTGGCTGGACCTATGTGCATCACTTTACACTTGTCCAAATTGAATGGCATCTGCCATCGTTCAGACCACTTTCCTACTTTCTCTAGGTCTTTATGTAATTGTTCTACCTTTTCAAATGATGAAGCATTACACCCTAACTTGGTGTCATCAGCAAATTTTGCAATTCGACTGACAATGCCCACATCTATATCATTAATGTAGATTATAAAGAGTAGCGGACCTAGAACTGAACCTTGAGGAACCCCACTTGTGACTGATGCCCAACTTGAGGCTTCCCCATTGATTACTACTCTTTGGGCGCCGGTCAGTTAGCCAATTCTCAATCCATTTAGCAAGCATGCCCCTTATTCCCAGTGCACGGGTTTTTGCCATCAACCTCTGATGAGGTACTTTATCAAAGGCTTTCTGAAAGTCCAGATAAAGGATGTCTATTGCCCGGCACTGGTCATACTCAGAAAGCATACCGTGGAAAAATTCAATCAAGTTGGTCAAACATGAACGCCGACGCCTAAAGCCATGCTGTGAATCATACAATAAATTATATGATTCAAGATGATCTACTAATTCTATCTGCAACTATACCCTCCAATACCTTTCCTACTACAGATGTAAGGCTGATTGGACGGTAGTTTCCAGGAAGATGGCGATCTCCCTTTTTAAATATGGGAGTCACATTTGCTTCCTTCCAGTCAGATGGGACCTCTCCTGTTTCAAGTGATATATTGAAGATAGCAGCCAGGTAAGGGGTTACCTGGTCACATACCTCTCGCAAGACCCCTAGGAAGAAATTCATCAGGACCGGGAGATTTGTTGACACTTAATTTACCTATTCTGTCTCTAACTTTTGCTTCACTACATTGGACTCTTTCTATGGTAACACCCTCATGAGTAGTGCCTGGCTCAGGATGTTACCCCCATCTTCTCGGGTGAACACTGATGAGAAATGGGAATTTAGAATGTCTGCCATCTTTTCATTAGTGTTTTGCAAAACACCGTTCCCATCATGCAATGGGCCTATCTTGTTTCTAATTGGTTTTCTGCTATTTACATAGAGAGAGAGAGAGAGAGAGAGAGAGAGAGAGAGAATACCGTAGATAGACAGACACAGAGAGAGAGAGAGAAGGAGGAGAGAGAGAGAGAGAGTGGGCTATTTTCTCTTATACTTTGTTACATAATGTTTGGCTTGCTTTGTGTCCTGTGTTTCAACGTGTTACATAACAACACACTGTACTGTAATGGAGAACTCAAAGATAAGTCACGTCGTCGGTAAAATGACAACAGTACCATATTATGTAAAGATAAAAATGTAGTACTTTTAACTAAATTTATATCTTTATCATCAGTACTGAACTTGGTCTACGAGATAATGATAAATTGGGAGTTGTAGGGTGTATAACGGTGAAAGTAAACATTATATAACTGGACGGCGTTTATGGATAAGAAAAATAATAATAGATACCGTACTGATGAATAAACAAAAGTGTATGTATATTGAGACATATACCGTATACATTTAAGGAGAGAATGTGGATTAAAAACTAAGATGTATATTATTATTGATACGAATATGTACCGAAGTGAATAGATATGAATGAAGACCAGCGGTGTATGTAAACGTTAATATAATATAATACCGGACTTTGGATACGGATAAAACATATTAATAAGATGAAAGGCGAGTGTGTGTGGATAAAAAGAAATAATAGCAAAATAGAGGAAATGGATTATATGGATTTAAAAAAACTTGAAAGCGAGAGAGAGAAGATAAAGGGGACGAGATAATAAAGAGAGGAGAAAAAAATGTAAGTGAATGGAGAAGGGAGAGTTGAGAAAATGTGATGGAGGGAGGAAATTGAGGTTTGGAGGAAAGAGGAGGAGATAGAGGAAGACAGGAAAGTGGGAGTGGGGGAAGAGGAGTGAAGAGATGTGTGGGTTGAGGAGGGAGGAAAAAGGGAGGAGGAGGAGGAGGAGGAGAAGGAAGAGATTATAATAGGAGAAACAGAGGAACAAGAAAAATATGAAGGAAGAAAAAAATGGAATGAATATAATATGAGTAGATGGAATAGAAAAGGAAAGATAAAGGAATGAAAGATAACTGCTAGAAAGAAGAGGAAAAAAAATGAAATGAACGTAGGAAGAAGGAGGAAGGACAAGGATGAAGAGAGGAATCCAGAGGGAATATTGGATTAACAGAGGGAAGGAGATGACGGGAGACGGGAATAAAACAGATTGAAAGACGGAGGAAGAGGAAAAATTGAGTGGTGGTGTGGATTGAATTGTAAGGTATTATTATTATTATTATTTTTATTATTATTATTGTTATTATTATTATTATTATTATTATTATTGTTATCTTTATTTTTATTATTATTATTATTATTATTATTTTTATTATTATTATTATTATTATTGTTATTTTTATTATTTTTATTATTATTATTTTTATTATTATTTTTTTAGTATTGTCATTATTATTATTATTATTATTTTTTTTTTTTTTTATTATTATCATCATTATTAAGGGACTTCTAACAGCAATATATAGACTGGTTCTTACGAGACCTTTTTGTTCCAAGTGATTTATTTGATGTATGGAATGAAGAGAGTTGAAGATAATGTACAGGAAATGAAAAGAGAGAGAGAGAGAGAGAGAGAAGAGAGAGAGGAGAGAGAGAGAGAGAGAGAGAGAGAGAGAGAGATGACTTGTGCAATGCATAGTTAATCTTGGGTCTGACAGTCTGGGATGCTGGGGAAAACACACACACACACACACGCACACACACACACACACACATACACACACACCTCATTGCTTCCTGCCATCCATAATGTATCATGTCATATATATAATGTTAGAGAGAGAGAGCCAGTGCTGAAACTCGTGTATTGAAACGTGAAACTGAAGCTCAGTCCTCTCTAACTTATTGAACAGTGCTGAAACCCATACATTGAAACGTGAAACTGAAGACATTACTCCCATCCTTCCACCATCTCATCTTTCTCATCTTCAAACACAAAAACTCATTCCTATCCCAAGTCTCACTCAGCAGCGGATGTTTACTTTTGGTTACCCCTATCCTTCCTCACCTCAACCTCTCCTCTCCTCTCCTCTCCTCTCCCTCCCTCACCTCTCCTCACCTCTCCTCACCTCTCCCTCCTCACCTCTCCTCTCTCTCCTCTCCTCTCCTCTCCTCTCCTCTCCTCTCCTCTCCTCTCCTCTCCTCTCCCTCCTCACCTCTCCCTCCTCACCTCACCTCTCCTAATTGTAGTCCCAGCTGGTGACCCAATATAAACCTTGCTGACACTGACCTTTTGACAAATTTGATCCGTGATGAAACGAACACCAGCCTGAGAATTGACCATTGTGTGTGTGTGTGTGTGTGTGTGTGTGTGTGTGTGTGTGTGTGTATTTGTGTGTGTTGTGAGGTGGCTATTGTTGTGTTGGTTTGGTGTGTGTAGGTTGATTATTGAAGTGCCGTATATTGTCTGTCTGTCTGTGTGTTTGTATGTACAGTACCCTGTTAGCGTGGTTTGTGCCATGTGTGTATAGTGTATATATAAATTGTATGTATGACGAGTTTCCTGTGTTCATTACGTTGTAGTGTGACGTGTGTGTGTGTGTATGTATTATAGTGTGACATATGTGTGTATTTGTATTGTAGTGTGACATGTGTATATGTATTGTACTGTGACATGTGTATATGTATTGTAATGTGACGTGTGTGTGTGTGTGTGTATTGTAGTGTGACGCGTGTATGTATAATAGTGTATAGAAGGTGTGTATGTATTTATATACGTAGTATATTGTAGTGTAGCATGTATGTATGTTTGTGGCGTGTGTGCCTGTGTGTATGTATTGTAGTGTGTGTGTGGAGAAAAACACAGGAATACAGAGAACGAGAACAGACAAACAGACAGACAAATCGACAAACAATAATGGCCCTCTTCTGCTCCCTGGTCCCATCAACTTAGCCCTTATGGACGTGATTGCCTTAGAAGTTGGTGGACATAATTTCTCTCCCTCGACATTTTCCTTCCATTTTCAAGAGGAAGGAAAGGGAAATGAGATAATCTATTATATATATGACCAGCAGAAACACACAGACAGTCTTTAACAGCACCTTCATTAGTATTATTATTATTATTATTATTATTATTATTATTATGAAGTTTGTCACCTTTCATAAACATAACTTAACATTGCAATCGTTCGTCATTGTAGAAAAAACGTAAAAGAATATTATTAATTTTGTAACCAAATCTATTGTGCAAATCTGGAGCTCATACCATACACCTATTTGCAAATTATTGTATAAGTCTTGAGTTATATTCAGGTCGATATTAATTTCCTCCAATCAGTGGCATGAAATAGGATGGCTTAGTTAATTTAGTCTACTGTATAGTCTGTGTGTGTGTGTGTCGTGGGATATAGTTAATTTAGTCTACTGTAATAGTGTGTGTGTGTGTGTCGTGGGATATATAGTTAATTTAGTCTACTGTATAGTGTGTGTGTGTGTGTGTCGTGGGATATATAGTCTGTGGAGGAATTACTATATAGCCTTTATTCATTAGTTGGTCCACATCGACACAGATCACGTCACAAGTAGCCTACCAGAGTTTGTAATCAACACAGGTCACACCACAACACAAGGACACTCGTGATACATAATTTCTGACCAAAGTGTGAGGATCGGAGAGCTTCGATTCGCCTGGTGTCGCTCATTTCCTCACCCAGTACACATTATTATAGAGGCTGAGTTTCGAATGCAGGGTATGTGTGTGTGTGTGTGTGTGTGTGTGTGTATGTGTGATGGATGGATTAGAGAACCTATATATTCTTTCTCTAGGGTGGATGGGGTCTATCCTGATGGTCTGTACCTTTGGTGGGTGAAGGAGTTTCTCTTCCCTATTAGTCTTTATGGGGATGGAGGCGGTCTGTGTTAACGACTTCACCCCCTTGAAAACTGGAGGGCTCCCCGGTCGATGCAACATAAAGGGAAGTGCGAAATTGCTGACACGAGGAGAAGCAGGAGGAGGAGGAGGAGGAGGAGGAGGAGTAGAAGAAGGAGGAGGAGGAGGAGGAGTAGAAGGAAGAGGAGGAGGAGAGGCAGCAGGGAGGAGGAGGAGGAGGAGGAGTAGAAGGAAGAGGAGGAGGAGGAGTAGAACAAGAAGAAGAATGATGATGAGGAGGAGGAGGAGTAGAAGAAGGAGGAGGAGGAGGAGGCGTAGGAGTAGAAGTAGAACAAGAAGGAAGAGAGAAATAGGAATGGAACATAAAGGAGGAAGAGGAGGAAGAGAAATAGAAAAATAATAAGAAGGAGGATGAGGAGAAGGAGGGGGAAGAAGAGAAAATAATAAGGAAGAGGAGGAAAGAAAGAAGAGGAAGAGGAAGAGGGGTGGCTAAAATTGATAAAATATGAAGAAAAGAACAATAAATAAAAAGTAAATAACATTAAAAAAAGTAAAATAGGTAGAAGGAGAATGAAATTTAGATAATGGAGTTGTTGTGTTATGATAATGGTGATAAGGCAGTGGGAGTTTTTTTTTTTTCTTACGTGAATTTTTTTTTTTTATCTTACGTGAATTTGTTGGGTCATCACCACACTTTTATGCCGTTGTTGTCCCCGTGCATATATTATTTCCACTGATATTACTTTATAGCAAAACAAATTTCTAGATACCGTAAGAAATAGAAAATGATTAATATATGCGTTAATAATAAAAAAAATGAACCTTGAGATACGGAGAGATAAAATAATATACAGTCTATATAATAATTCAACAACCCACTAATTCCAATGGAGATCTTATTGTGGATTTATTTACTGTCTCTGGATATTTCAAGCACACCTGTATTCTTATTAGTGTTCGTAAGTGTACAATGTGAAATGAACAAGGCAGAAAATACACCTTTTCATCTTCCTCTTCATTCTTTTATTTTTCCTCCTCCTCCTCCTCCTCCTCCTCTTCCTCCTCCTCCTCCTTCTCTTCCTCCTCCTCCTAATAATAATAATAATGACAAAGACTTAATTAAACGTGACCTGTGATTGGAAGACCAGTTATTGCTTTATACACTTTACATTAATTAAACCCTGACCTATTTTAAAAAGGTGACCTGAAGCACCATACAGCAGGTGACCTTTGACCTGACGTGTGGCAATCAGGTGCTAATTAGGAGACTCTTTTCCGGGTACAAAGGGCATATCAGTCATGAGGTGAGGGGAACTCTTAGAACACACACACACACACACACACACACACACACACACACACACACACACACACACAGATAAGATTAAGGGAAGTGTGAATTATGTGTGTTTGGTTTAGATTTATAGGGGATGAATTATGTTTGGATTTTGTGTTTGACTGGAGTGAAATATTATTAACACAATCCCAGACTGAACATTTTTTTTTTTTTTTTTTTTTTTTTTTGTGGTGAATGGAGTGAAAAAAAAGTAAAATCTGAAATAATCCAATATATCTTCGTGTCATTTATTATCTTCCATTTACGACTCCCCCCCCCCTTCCCCCCCTACCACCCTTCCCCCCCCCCTTCCACTTCCCATAACCATAAAAAACTCCTTCTCCACCTCATCCCCCCCCACCCAAACCCCCCACCCAAACCCCCCTACTTCCTATAGCCCCTTCTGCCTGGTGACAATCAGGGCCAATCACTGGGCACTTATTAACTTCCGTCCCCCTCCCTACAATCAAACTCCCCCCCCTCCTCCTCCTCCTCCTCTGCACCCCCCTCCCCCCCACATACACGCACGCCATACATTCTAAATCCCCCCCCTACCCCTCCCCCCAACATAAACGCACGCATGTCATATAGTCTCCCCCCCTCTCTACTCCCCCCCCACACACTCCATGTATTCTCACATTTTAGAGTGTATGAATTTTTAACAAGGTGCATCGATAAGTCAAAGAAAGAGAGAGATCTTTGGTAAGGTATTGAGAATTATGGAAAGTATTTATTTATATGATGTGGGAATCTAACCATCTTTTATTATTGTTAACTTATGTGTGGGACGTTGGGTATTTAGTATCATCGAATAAAAAAAATATCATCCTCGCTTTACTTACATTTGATATTGGAGTAATGAATGTTGTACTAGACGCCTAAGTAGAGAAAGTAGCTTTATAGTGAATTAAACCCAACTTCTGTTCAGTGAGTCGGTGGTCATTACGTTCTTCTGTCCAAGGATGTGTAAAGGATATTATTCTATTGGATTTTACCGAACTCGAGTAGTATGGAATATTGGGTACTGTCGAGGGGCGTTTTAAAAAATATTGGAAGTTATCTCGGGTTACGTGAATAATGTGGCGAGAGGTGAGGTAATGGAATTTGTGTGTGTGTGTGTGTGTTTGTGTGTGTGTGTGTGTGTGTTTGTGTGTGTAAAGAAGGAGACGTGTATTGTGCAATTACAGTAAGTTTTAATGTAGTAATTATTATACATAATGAAAGAAGTATTTGGTCGTGTGTGAATGACAACATTAATATGATGTATACATGTAGTAGTATGTGAGTGTACTGAGAATAAAGTATACATAAAGTCCAGTGTAGAAGTGTGAAGGACAAAAAAGAAATTAATTAAAGCCCTGAAAGTTATCATTGTATTGTTTTTACTACACACTGGGAATAAACTGATATGTATGTGTAATGTATAATGCTGGCCTCTTACATCCTGGGTTGGCCTTCATGATGACCGTCTATCTAAGCATCACTGTGTGTCCTGTGTTGATGTGGGCTAATGTAATCACAAAGACTGTTTGTTACTTCACATCACATAATTTATAGTTTAACATCAAACACACCGCTAATGGGTCACAAAATGAGCTCCAACTTTTTTTTGCCATGGAAATTTGTGGTAAAAGTTAAGCTTATTCATATTTTAACACGGGAGATTTTTTGGCAGGTGATATTTACAGTATACATATCAGGCCAATACCTCCCCTCCCACTCCACCACCACCATCATCACCAGAACACAAAACACACCTGCCTACACGTTCCCCCTCCCCCACCCTCCTCCTCCTTCCACCACACACACACACACACACACACACACACACACACACACACACACACACAGATGATGAGGGATGAAGGAGAACCAAGCGGTCAGAAATAAGGCAAGGAAGGCAGGCACATACTCAATTATGCAGCAGGAAAGCAGACGAATATGTAAATTTACTCGGAGGCAGGCAGGCAGGCAGGCAGGCAGGCAGGCAGGCAGGAAGGAAGGGAAATAAACGTAGAGTCAATCAGAAATACATAGTTAGAACCAGGGATGAAAAGAGAATAAATAGCTGATAATGTGCACGAGAGAATCCGGTAGAGGAATGAACAATTAATACCAAGCAAGGATGGAAGGAGGTGTGTCGTATGGTGAACGGGAAGGGACTGTGTGTGTGTGTTTGTCTGTGTGTGTTTTTTGTTTTAATTGGTTTGGAGGTGTATGGTATTAAGTGAGAGTTTGTGAGTTGTTGGTATGAATGTATTGTGCG